>JALIZH010028932.1:0-26708 GCA_030522465.1 Rhipicephalus appendiculatus | reverse complement strand
TGGCGTAACCTCGTAGTCAAGAGCGCCAAGACGTCGAAGCACCTTGTATGGACCGAAGTATCGCCGAAGAAGTTTTAGATGTGAAGCATCTTATGGCGAAGCTTAATCCGGTGGTGGTGGTGGTGGTGGTGGTGGTGGTGGTGTGCCGCGTGCCCACCCTTACTGCGCATGCGCAAACAGTTAAAGAAAAAATAAAAATAAAAACCTCCTCTCCCCCCCTCTCTCTCCTCTAGGCATCCCTCCCCACGGCAACCACACCCTCACTGCGCATGCGCCTCCCTTCCTCTCTCCCCTCTTACACTCCCCCCTCTCCATCCCTGCCCGCGGCGTCTAACTCCCCCTGCGCATGCGCGTCCCCCCCTCTCTCTCCTCTCCTACGCTCCCCCCTCTCTCCTCTACGCATCCCTGCCCACGGCGTTCACACTCCCACTGCGCATGCGTGTCACCCCCCTCTCTCTCCTCTCCTCCGCTTCCCCCTCTCTCTCGCCCTCGCGACGCCGACGCAGGAAGCGTCTGCTAGCGAGTTTCTTGGTTGAAAAAACCGACTGCTCGCGCTCCACAACCGTTCACTGGCCATCCCGTATATATGGCAATGGATCTTGACCTCAAGGTGGTGCCGGTGGAAGATTTCTCCTGTGCGTTTTTGAACAATAAAAAATTCGCAGCGTGCGCGTTAACTAAAAGCGGGAGTGCGGGTCTCTGTGTCCAGTCAGGTCTTCTGTCTCTCATTGCCCATTAGCAGCGATTGGCATGTTCCAGTAGGAAACACTGCTCCATCACTGCCTGCTTTGCCGCCTCCCCAGTTTTCTCTCCTGCGCAACGCTGCGATGAGCGCCAGCGTCAACGCCGCCGCCAGTGTAAGCGTTAGCGCCCGCTGCTTCACATCTACACATGGTTCCCTTTAGCGGGAGATGGTGTAATTTTTTCACTAAGTCCACGTCGGCGTATCGGCGTCCACACGCAAATCCGGTCGCCGGGCTGGTATTCCACGAAGCGTCGTCGAAGAATGTAGCGGCGGCTGTCGGTCGTCTGCTGATTCTTGATGCGGAGACGGGAAGTTGTCGTGCTTCTTCACCGCGCCTGCGTGCAGGTAGACGGTGACGTCGAGGTTGTCTTCGTCAGCGACGTTGGGCAGCATGGCGTCGAGCGTCGTTGCCGGGTTCCTTCCGCAGACCAACTTGTACGGCGTCATCCTGTTGTCTCCTGCACGGCCGTGTTGTATGCGAAGGTCACGTACGGAAGGTTGGCGTCCCACGTCTTGTGTTCGACGTCGACGTACATGGCTAGCATTTCGGCGATGGTCTTATTAAGACGCTCGGTCAGGCCATTGGTCTGAGGGTGGTACGCGGTGGTCCGGTGGTGGCTTGTCTGGCTGTATCCCAAGAACGCCTGAGTTAGGTCAGCAGTAAACGCCGTAGCTCGATCGGTGATGAGAACCTCTGGGGCGCCATGTCGAAGGACGATGTTCTCAACGAAGAACTTGGCTACCTCGGCGGCACTGCCTTTGCGCAGGCTTTTTTGTTTCGGCGTAGCGGGTGAAGTAGTCGGTAGCTGCTACGACGATCCATTTATTTCTGCAAGTCGACGTTGGGAACGGCCCCAGGAGGTCCATCCCGATCTGCTGGAACGGTCGCCGAGGAGGCTCGATCGGCTGAAGGAAGCCCTGCTGGCCTTGTGGGCGGTGATTTCCGTCGCTGTCAGTCTCGGCACGTCCTTACGTAGCGAGCGACGTCGACGGCAAGGCGCGGCCAGTAGTACTTTTCCTGTACTCTTGCGAGCGTGCCGGAAAGTCCAAGGTGTCCAGCCGTCGGGTCGTCGTGTAGAGCCTGGAGGACTTCTGGTCACAATGCTGAAGGCAATAAGAGAAGGTAGTTGGCTCGAAGTGGCGAGAAATTCTTCTCTATAAGAACGCCGTTAAGCAAGAGAAACGACGCGAGTCCTCGCTTGAGTGCCTTCGGAACAAAGGGTGTTCTGCCTTCGAAGTACTCCATAAGGCCCCCGAGTTCCGGGTTGGCTCGCTGTCGTTCGGCGATGTCGTCGGTACTTATGGTTCCTGTTGAGACAGAGAAGAGACCGACACCCGCGTTACCCTGGTTCAACACGTCTTCTTTTTCCTTTATTGTGTGCTCACGTGCAGCCCCGCCCTGCGCTCACTTCTTCGCGCGTCTTGTGCGCAGCATAGCGTTTCCCGCCAATGTTTTCCCGCGGTAAACTTAACATCCTCCCGGGGCCGCGGCGTGGTCGCTTGCCTCCAAAGGGTACAACCGTTGAGCGGCGCGACGAACTCGCTGGCCGTTTGGGAAGGCGATCTTGAAGTACGCCTCGAGGCCGTCCCTGCCTGGAAACGCCTCGACTACTCTGCCGAGCTTCCATTGCAGCGCTGGCACGTCGTCTTCCTTAACAACCACCAAGTCACCGACGCGCAGCTGGGACGAAGACGACGGCTTGCAGTGAGGGGCGGAGCGCAGGAGAAGTAAATATTCCTTCTTCCATCGTGCCCACAATCGGTGCAGAAGCTCGTCTCTGTATTTAACCTTCCTTTGCAAGTCATGTGCGGTGGAACTAGGCAAACTGCCGCTTGAACTTGCTGGTAGTCCCACAACACGCTTGCCGGTTAAGAAATGCGATGGCGTCAGTGCCTCTGCATCCTCGCAGAGTTGGGTCAGAGGGCGGCAGTTGACGATCGCTTCCACCTCCGCCAGCACAGTGAGCAGCTCTTCGTAACTGAGGCTGCTTCGTCCAAGGCAGCGCTTGAGTGCATCCTTAAGTGTCTGTATGACCCGCTCCCAGAAACCTCCCCACCACGGGGGCTCGTTCGGCGATGAACTTCCAATAGATTCGGTGGGTACTTGCATGGTTTTGCACGGTCTCGCTGAGCAGGAATCGCAGTTGCTTGGAACAGCTGCGAAAGGTCTTGGCGTTATCCGAATAAACGGTAGATGGAACGCCCCGCCAAGACGTAAATCGGCGAAAGGCAAGAATGAATGAGTGTGCTGTCATGTCCGAGGCTAATTCTAGGTGCACTGCCCGCGTCACCACACAGGAGAAAACAGTGGGCCGCGAAAGTCTACTCCCACGACGTCGAACGGTGACGCCTCGGTTATGCGATCTTTCGGTAACGGTGCAACTGGGACAGACGCTGGATGCAAACGTCGGTGATGACACGGCAAGCACGACTGAAGCACCCTTTTAACGGTTCGTCTGCACTTAAAATCCAAAGCCGTGATCAGAGGTCCAGAAGCGTAACTTGAACTCCGGCGTGTAGAAGACGGACATGCTTCGCGGATATCAGGAGCCTCGTAAACACGTGGTCGTTTGGTAATAGGATTGGGTGTTTAAGCTCCTCTGGTCCATCAAGTTCCTGAGTGTCCAGTGGAAGAGGCTCGTCCCAGTCGATATCTTGTCGCCATAGCCGCTGGGACAGGAGTCATGCTGTCACGTGAAATGGAGCGACGAAGCCTAGCGGGTAGAATAGTGTGGCGAAGGCTTGCAAAAGGGTTCGCTTCGTCGATGGTTGGGTTGAAATGAATGCGACTACGGCTTGTGTAGTGATCATGATGTCATCCGATGAGCGGTCCCAAAGTAGACCAAGCACCTTGAACTTGGAGCTCTGCTCGGTAAGATTCTCGAGTGAGAGGCCGTCGTTCAAGAACTGGGCACATAGAAGACGGGAGTTGGAGCACCACTTTCTCAATTCTATTCCCGCATCGGCAACGATAGCATTCGCTTCCCTGTAAATCTTCAATGCCTCCTCTTCGGAAGACGCACCTATGACTAAGTCGTCCACGTAGAATGACCGCTGCAGACGGGCGGCGATGTCCGGGTGTTTTGTCTTCCATGTTTCTAGGTGGTGCTGCAGAGTTGCTGACAGCAAGAACGGGCTAGAAGACGCCCCGAAAGGGACCCGGGTCATGCGCCACTCGACGATTGTCGGGACGGGATGTTCAGATGTCGGGAGTTGGTCAATCCACAGGAAACGAAGGGCGTCTCTGTCTTCCTGTCGGATGCATATCTGGAGGGAGGCCTTTCGGATGTCTGCGGCAAGAACGAATTTGCTGCTCCTAAACTGCAAGAGCAGCTGCAGGAGTTCAGGACCCAGCTTGATGCCTTTATCGAGCATGTTATTCAAAGACGGTTCGCCATATTCATGCAACGAGGCGTCGAATACGAGGCGGACCTTTGTAGTCACGGCCTCGCGTCGTACTACCGCCTGATGAGGCAGGTAGTAGACGGTCTGTCCAAGCGTTCCTGACGGCGCTACTCTCTCCGCATGGCCTTCCTTAAAGTACTCGATGATAGTGGCATGGTACTCCTGCAGAACTTCTGGGTGATGCTCGAACCGCTGAATCTGACGCTTGAGCCTGGTTTCAGCCACACTTCGGTTCGTACAAGACGTGAGACCTGGCGTCTTGATCATCAGCGGTACCACGTAGCGTCCTGCACTCTGTCGTACTGTGCTACGAGAGTGGAGGAGTGCTCAGTGCTTGCTAACATCGCCTTGTCCGTCAGTTATACCAATGGCGTCCAAGCGCCAGATGTCTGATGGGTCTCCAGGTAGGACTTCAGTGCACCAGTCGTCGGAACAAGCCAGGAATAAGGAAGTGGCACTGATTTCACGCGGTGATGAATGATAGTTGACGTTAGCGCACACTCCATGAATGACCCAGCCAAATATGGTCTCAACTGCGCACAGTGTGTCGGTGAAACGCTCGACGCGTCCAGTCACTACCCTCCAGTAGTGGTCTGAGCCGATCAAAACGCTTATCGTGGAGTCTTGGGGTTGGTCCCCTTGATTTTCGTCCGCGAAGGCCAGATTGCGGTCCCGCATCATAGTGATAACGCTCGGCTCTAACGTGGGGCCATTTTCGGTGCAGACCTCAGGCACCTCGGCATCTTCAAGAACGACGTCGATAGGCTCTATAAGTCCACAGAGCGTGACGTTTACCCTTCGGCACTGGCAGGGTTGCCGTCGGTGGCTACTTTGCGCCAAATTGGCTACTTTTCAACCCCCGTCTGGCGACGAAAATTGCAGTTGGCGCCATGGCTATTTTTCTGGCTACTTTTAAAGTACTGATTTGGCGCATAAAGTAGCCGTTTTTTCTCATTTTTGCAGACCAAATACATTGTTTTTAACTTTTTGCTCTCGCTTCAGCGGATGCGTACGGTCGTCCTCCACCCACAAGTAGGCTGGTGTTCATCGAGGCACCCTTAAGCGACGGAGTGGCGAAGTTGCGTGCATGGTGACGAATGCGTGGCCGGCTCGGTGCTCAAGCTTCCCACCATATATTGTGATGCTATGCTCAAGTTTTGCGAATAATTTTGATGCGCAGTGCTTGTTCTCGTATAAACTTCAAAAAACAGACATCTGCAGCAAAATCTAGCTGGTCTGTTCATATACAACCAGAATTTCCTCTGCAGCTTCAACGAAAATCTCTTTCAACTTACACGTTCCTACTGACTTGCTGGCTGGAATATTCTAATGTAATTTTGTGTCTGGCAAGAACTCATATTTTCTACATAAAATATATGCACGCGTAATGAATTTATCATAATTCGTTCACTTAAGTTATTTCCAACTTACCGGTGGCTTTCTATGGGCTTACTGATTCAAAATGATATTATATATTGATCATTACTAAACAATGTGCTCATAATACCACTTCTGTTCCATTTGGCTACAAATTGGGCGATAAATGGCATGGCTATTTTGGCTACGTTTCGCTTGAGTTCTGGCTCCTTTTCAAGTCCACCCAACGGCAACCCTGGGCACTGGTAATGTCGTGGATGATTTGACCCGCCGATCCACCTCTTCGGTTCCAGTGCAAGACAGGTGAAGCTGCTGCGATAGGTCTTTACGGATGAACGTTCGTTGGCTGCCGGTGTCAAGCAGCAGTCGCACTGCTACGCGCCCACGGGTTCCGGATGCCCACACTGTGGCTGTTTGGAGCAACACAGACGACGAGCGCGCGCTGCTTGCAGGAGCCGTTGTTACGCGCTTTTCTCGCTGTGTGACCGCCTCTCTGGGTTCAGTTCCAGTCAGTTGTGGACTGTCGGTTCCTCCCTTGGCCCCATATCTCGCACAGAGCAGAGATATGGCGTCCCGATCATCGGTCGCACTTAAGCCAGGCTGCGGTTCGGCAATTGCGAGCAATGTGCCCTTGCTTCCCGCACCTGAAGCAGCTACTCTTGCTGGAAAGACGTTGGCGCTTTTCCTCTGCTGATAGCGCAACCCGGCAATCACGCGTGACGTGTCCCGAGATGCCACAGAGGGGCATACTGTCTGCCCACGCCTTGAATCGGCACCTGGCGATGATGACCGTGCTGTCAATGCTAGGGCAGACGGTAGATGAGGTGGTACCACGGTGTCCGCAGCCTTGCGGTTCGTTGACGGTCTCCCTGAAGTCGTTTTCTCGCGTGACGCTCGAGTCTCCTCTCTACTTTCGACTTCAACTTGAAGGAACTTCAGGATTGCCTTCACTTGCTCGTCTCTCGGCTGGACTACAGAGTCCGCGGCATCTGTCTCAGTTTTCATGCGCTGTCGATACTGGACCGCCAGGTCCTCTGGCAATGAGCGCATCAGAACGCGGTGCAGTACAACCCGCGTACTCTGAAGACGGCATACCAAGGCTTTCCAAACATCCGGTCCTGAACTGTATTTGCTCTTACAGGTCCCGCAGCCTTGATGCGAGAAGATGTCTCGATTGGTTCGATGGCAAGGAGGCTGTAATGTGGTCGTCAATGAGGAGGTCTTTTCGGCCAAACCTGTCGGTGAGCAGATTGACGGCGATGTTGTAGTTCGCTTCTGAGAGGCGTATCCCTTCAATGGCCCGCTTCGCAGCGCCGACCAAGTACGTCTTCAGGTACTTGAACTTCTCAATACCGGTGAGATTGGGGTTCGTGTGGATGGTCGCCTCGTAATTCTCCCAGAACCCCTGCCACTCACGGTTCTCGCCACTGAAGACGGGCACTTGAAGTTTCGGCAAAGCGACTCGCAAGGCCGGTGCTCATGGCCGATCGGCGAGGTTTGGACCGGTGGTTTCAGAGCGGGCAGCTCCCAATGAGTTGCTGGATCCATCACTCGTACCCGCATGCCTCGGCTGGTTGGTTTCCTTGATGGTAGAACAAGCCGGTGCACGCGCGTTAATCGCAGATCGAAGCCTGCTGATGGCCTTCACGATCCTCTCATGGTAATCCGGGCCCACAATTTCCGCGTCAAACTCTTCACCGTCGAGGGCGTCGGCGATCTGTTTATCCAGTTCTGTGAGAGCTGTGTCTTTCTCGCGAAGCCCATCGATACGTTCCTGCAAGTCGGCGGAAGGCGGTAATGTGTCTTGCAGGAGGATCTCGCTGGCCTCGGCAACCGCGAAGGGCGCCTCGATGTCTGCGTAACTTGTTCATCCTTGATACGGGATCGTTGCGGAGGATATCAGCCTTCTCTCGGGTTTTCGGCACCAATAATGTTGAGACAGAGAAGAGACCGACACCCGCGTTGCCCTGGTTCAACACTTGCTTTTCCTTTATTGCGTGCTCACGTGCAGCCCCGCCCTGCGCTCGCTTCTTCGCGCGTCTGGTGCGCAGCATAGCGTTTCCCGCCAATGTCTTCCCGCGGTAAACTTAAGAGTTCCCAAGAAAGAAGTCATCCTCGTGGTCGTCCTGCGCCGGCGGGTCGACGGGGGGCGCGAGACAAGCAGTCGGCGTCAGTCTTTTCAGCGGGACTTGTAAACGACGGTGATGTCGAATTTTTTGAAACGTTAGACTCCATCTTGCGAGACGACATGAAGTTTCCTTCAAGTTAGCCAACACAAGGTGTAGTGGTCGCTCACAACTTTGAAGCGCCTGCCATAGAGGTACGGGCGAAACTTCGACGTAGCCCAGATCGTGGCGAGGCACTCCTTTTCTGTTGTGGAATAGTTGGCCGCTGCCTTGCATAGCGACCGGCTAGCATAACTGATGACCCATGTTGCGAAAACAGCTTGTTTCCAGTCCGTCCGTCCGCTGCAAAAGAAAGGCGCCGAGTCCGACGCTGCTTGCGTCGGTGTGCACTTCTGTTTCGGCGTGTTCGTCGAAATGCGCATGTAACGGAGGCGTTTCCAGGCGCCGTTTAGGTTCTTTAAATGCTTCCTCCTGCGGTGTTTCCCACTTGAACTCGACGTCGGTCCTGGTAAGGTTAGTAAGTGGCTTGGCTATGCGGGCAAAGTTTTCGACGAACCGCCCGTAATGGGCGCACAGGCCGAGAAATCGACGCACGGCCTTCTTGTCGGCGGGTGGTGGGAATGTGGATATGGCGGCTGTCTTCTGCGGGTCGGGGCGTACTCCGGACTTGCTTGCCACGCAGCCCAAAAACAAGAGTTCCTCCTAGGCGAAGCGGCACTTTTTGTGGCTTGAGGGTGAGTCCGGAGGTCTTGATTGCTTGAAGTACAGCTTCAAGGCACCGGAGGTGTTCGTCGAAGTTTGAGAAAAGACACAACTACGCCGTCCAAGTAAGCAAGGCAAGTCTGCCACTTCAAGCCGGCCAGTAAGGTATCCATAGCGCGTCGGAAGGTGGCGGGGGCCGAGCAAATGCATGATCTTGAACTCGAACAGGCCCTCTGGAGTTATGAAAGCAGTCTTTTCTCGGTCTCTCTCATCGACTTCGATTTTCCAGTAGCCTGTCTTGAGGTCCATCGACGAAAAGTACTTAGCCGTTGTGGAGTCGATCCAGGGCGTCGTCTATCCGTGGGAGGGGATACACGTCTTTTTTCGTGATCTTGTTCAGGCGAAGATAGTCGACACAGAAACGTAGCGTCCCGTCCATCTTCAACAACACCACGTGAGACGCTCAGGGACTCTTGGACGGCTGGATTATGTCGTCGCGTAGCATTTCATCGACTTGTTTCTTTACGGCTACGCGTTCTCTCGTCGAAACTCGATACGGGCTCTGACGGATTGTCTGGGACTTTTTTCTGTTACGATACGGTGTTTCGCGACTGAAGTTTGTCGAATTCTTGACGAGGACGAGAAACAGTCCTTGAATTGCAAATTGCGACGCAAATATGACGGTTCACAAGCAGATGCTCATCGCCTTCGACGACGCCTTCAAGGTCTGTGGGTGTTTCGGTGCCGACGGCGGAACGGTGACGTGCTCTTCTATTACATTCAATGCATGGTTCCCCGGCGTCGTGTGGGGCGGCAGCGCTTTCACTGGGGTTAGTGTTATTGACTCAGACCTGAGGTCGATGACGGCGCCGTGTTGACTTAGGAAGTCCATCCCAAGTATCACATCCCTGGAGCAGTGCTGTAGAGTAGAATGCTGGCGGGATAAGGCCCGTTATTGATGGTCACTCTTGCTGTGCAAACACCGCCCGGCGTAATTAGATGACCCCCAGCGGTCCGGATTTCAATGCCTTGCCAAGCAGTTTTCACTGTCTTCAACTTCGTCGCGAAAGGCCCGCTGACGACGGACTAGTCGGCTCCGGCGTCGACGAGAGCGGTGACGTTGTGGCCGTCGAATATTACGCCGAGGTCGCTGGTTCGTCGTCGTGCGTTGCGGTTGGGTCGCGGCGGGGGATCACGGCTACGTCGGTTTGCTCCGCTGCTTCCACATGGCGTCGTAAGGTCTTCTTCCGGCCGCGAAGTTTCGACTTCGGGGCTCTGTCTGGCATGCGGCGTGTTCTTCAGGTATCGTCGCGGCGTCGTCCTCGGCGTCGGCGGAGGGTCTTCGTTAGTTCGTCGTACAGCAACCGCACCGCCATCGGTTGCTGCCCTTAGTTTTCCGGGTAAGGGCTCGGAGATGCGGTGATGTGTAGCGGCCTGGCGATGGCGATCGAGAAGGACTTCGGGGCATCCATTGTACTCCTGCCAGGTAGTCGGCGATGTCCCGTGGTCGTTCAACTCGCTGCGGACGCGGTGCGTTCACGGCAAAGCCACGCAGTCCCATCTCTCGGTATTGGGAGCGGCGATACGTGTGGCCGGCTTCTCCGCAGTGATAACATAGTGGGCGGTGGTCGGTCTTCCTCGGCGTGTATCGCTGGCCGGCTGGTGGGCGGTATGACGTCGGTGGTGGCAGCGGTGGTGTCTAGCGGCGGAACTGCGGCGGAGTGGCTTCTTGACGAGGGCGAGGAGGGGCAACGGGACGGCGGACAGCAGCAGCGTAGCTCATGGCTTGGGGTTGCGGCTGCGTTGACTCAGGGATGCCCAGCAATTGCTGGATTTCCTCTATGACGATGTCTGCAATAGGATAAACTTGTGGCTGGCACGACGGTATCATTCGGCGAAGTTCTTGTCGCACTACGGCTCTTATGGTCTCGCGCATGTCATCCGAGCATAGCGATTGAATGTCTCCGTACCCTGGCGTCGACCTGCGATCGAATTGCCGTATGCGCATTTCCAGCGTCTTTTCGATCGTAGTCGCTTCCGAGAGGAATTCCTGAACCGTCTTCGGTGGGTTTCTCATCAATCCCGCGAAGAGCTGTTTGACCCCTCGCATGAGGAAACGAACTTTCTTATCCTCAGGCATGTCCGCGTCAGTGTGGCGGAACAGCCGGCTTATTTCTTCGATGAAGATCGTGACGTTCTCGTTTGGTAGTTGTACCCATGTCTTCAGCAAATAAGCGGCCGTTTCCTTGCGGCGATGCTCCTGAACGTGTCCAGGAATGTGCCGCGGAAGAGAACCCAGGTTTGAAGTGCGAACTCCCGATTCTCGAACCAGGTCCTTGCTGCGTCTTCCAAGTAGAAGTAGACGCGACGCAGCTTCTCTTCTGACTCCCAGTGGTTGAGGGTGACCACTCGGTCGTAGGTCTCCAGCCAGGTCTCCGGGTCTTCAAACGATGATCTACCCAAAAGTCCGTGGCTCCCTTGGCTCCTGCATCACGATCGCGGGCTGTGGCGCAGCGGGTGTCATCGTTGCCGCAGTCGAGGTCATGGCCTGGGTCTTCCGAGTCTTGTCGGGTCAAGTCAAGTCTTGTCAAGTCTTGTCAAGAAAAAAGAATACAGCTATAAGACGTTACACTAAAGAATAAAAACTCAACATCTACAGCTGCGATTCGAACCCGGGCCGTTCGGGTGGGAAGCGGGCATTCTACCTCTGCACCACTTTGGTGAAGCCGCGCGCAACTCTTGAAACGACGACACATTGCAGACTACCGATCGCAGCACCGCAAGCGGATTGACCCTCTTAGGGCTTCACTTTTTGAAGCTCGTTCCGGGCACTCCCCTGTTCTAGTACACTCTAATGGCGGTTTCGTTGAGATCGGTTGAAATTCTTTCTCGCGCAATGCAGGTGCGAAAGAAGTGTGGAAAGTGGTAGAATAGCGCCAGAAACATTGTTTTGTCCACGATTTTTATCGAAATGGATCAGCGACTGGAGACATGATTTATCGAGAGGGCTGTTGCACTGGGACCGCTAAAAAAGACGAAGACCTTGTCACCAACTACGTCGTGCCGTTTCGTTGCTCTTTTGGTTCTGTTGATGCGTTGGTTCCTGCCCCCACCTTTCCCCGGTGACATGGACTAACCACTGTCACTGGCAATGTTACGATACTTATGCAACTTTTTCAATTGCTGTTGGCGCACTCCGTTGTGCATATAACATTGTTCAAATCGTACACTTCGCAGTTAATCTAATTCTGACGTCTGTGGTCTCTGTGGCGAATGTAAAGCCCACTAGCTGTGACAAAAGAATAGCTGTGGCCACGGCCTGTGGAATTGTAGATACAGTTACACCATTGCAAATTGGGCCCGAGAAGTGATGCTAATCGATTCCTCCGGCTTTACACAAGGAGAGTCTAGCCCGCCTAGCTCACTTGTTCCAAACACTCATTCAATCTTCAAGCCTTTCACATTGCCTCGATACGCAACCTATTTCTGAGTATAGTGATTTCGCAACAGCGCTGAGTGCTTGGGCTGTCAAATAGAAAATTTCACAGGCTGCTTGAACTTTCCTGCTGAAGTTCCAGACTTTCGACAAAGCATGTCATTTGATTGACGCGCATGCTGTGCTTGTAACACACCAAAACACATTGCCACCTTGTGTTCTGTAACGTGTAGCTAAATCTTACACGGGCCTCGAGCATTTTGCCGTCATCAAAATGCGATTGCCGTGGCCGGGATGCTGCTGGAGTTCTATTTTTTATGCAAGGATGCCGTAAAAATGGTCATGAGCCATGTCATGGGCATTCTATGGAAAATCACTAGTTAACTGAATGCAAGTTGCACTTCACGATAGGGTTTCCTATCAATAACTTGTTCAGTTTGCATTTTGTGCTACACGTTATCTTCTGATCTTTCTAGCACCAAAACAAGTGCACTGGGAGCATTTAGAGAGGCATTCAACAATATACAAATGAGTGATGACTGGGGTGAAGCAGCTATCCATGGTGAAAAAATACATCACTATTAGCCACAGGTAATTAGCTGTTATTGCACTCTTTGACTTAGTAGTAGTCATCCAGAGAAGATTTTTTTTCTTCATTTTTAGGGCTCTGCAGAACGGAGGTCACCTACACACTCCTGCAGCGAGCAAGTTGTATAATCCACCCAGCCTCATATAAGTGGCAACTGTACTGTGATACCTTCAAATCCTTTTCCTTTTTTATATGTCGTAAGATGGTAAAATTGAATTATGTTTTTATCTGATAAATGGCATTACTGCACTATTGCATATTTGTGATACTGCATATTTGTGATTTTGTGATATGCATATTTGTGATGTTTGTGATGAAATGTGAGTTACGCACTCTTTCTCTCCTCTCGCTTTCTTTCCTTAGCCGTTGTGCAGCTATCATAGTATTTATGCATGCACTGGTCTAACAAACGACTTTGCTAAAATACTTTTCTTTTTGTACACTGCTATCCATTGTTGTTTAGAGAAAAAAGGAATTTAGTACATAGATGAACTTATACTAGAAAGTTTGTTACATCACAAAAAATGGACATGAATAATAGAATGGTAAATTAGGTGAGTTGGTGATGCAGTATCGACAAGCTTGCATGGTGCAAATTGAGCAAGTACAGAAGAGAAGACAAAACACAGCGGCGGTGTTGTGTCCCCTCCTCTATGCTTGTTCAATTTGCGCTGTGCCAACATGACTTTATGCATATAGTTTACTTTTTCAACAGAAGGGCATGCGCTCACGATATTTAGATATTTTTCTCTTCCAGCTTCCTCATAAACACGAATGGGTCAACTTCAAGGAAACTAACACAACTGGAAATGCCTCTAGATTTGTCTTATGTCCTCCAGGAATAGCCATACAATAATTGCTTTCAGGAGGGCAGAAATGTTTTGAACAGCCTGTAGACTGATCTTCTCCGTACTACCAAATGACTACATTTTAACAGACCATCCCCCCCTGAGATGACAAAGAGGAATAACACAGGCTTTGGTTGTGAGAGGCGGGTGCCAGTGTTTGGTGTTGCTCAGCGTTTGAGGTCAGCCACTTCTCGCAGGTCGTTCACTTCAGAGAGCGAGATAACGTTGACACGGCAATGATGAGCTCTAGAGACATGTGTTTTTGGCTGGGCAAGCGGTCCAGGGAGCAGGGAAGGCAGTCTATCGTACCTGAGGACCGGGTATTGGGTGAGGTGGCTGCTACTCCATCGGCTGTTTTTGGTGTTTCGAGCTTTCTGCCAATGGCAAGCACAGTACCTGGAGCTACTCTACGACGTTTGAAGCTATGGCGGTGCTTTTTGCCACTGCTTTGGCTCTAAGCCATGCTACGCAATAACTGGGTTCATGGTGACATCTTCCATGAGCCAAGCAACGCACCGACGGAATGGATTGGGCACGAGAACGAGCTCTCTAAACGACTAAGAACGGCGAGAAATAATGGTTGCGTTTGTAGGGACATTTCATGTAGCTTTGGCATGTAACCAACTACTTTCTTGAGTGTGACCTTATGTACAGAGTTTTGTATCTTTCAGTACCGTACAAATACATATAATTTGAGTGAGAGCTCCCAGGTGTCAGCTGCATTCGATCCGTCGTGTGTGGTCCTGGGCCCACACCATCATGCGTTCCACCACACTGAGGTATTGTACAGCCGCGTCCACGTATGTGTAGAGTGTGCAAGCACCCAGTTCTTGCTCTGCAGTACAACTTGCGGCAGTTTTGTTCTATGACGTGGTGTGTCAGGAGCATGCGCTGCCTAATAGTCATGCTGACCACGTCAGAGCTTGAAACTGCCACAAGGTGTCGCCCCGCAGAGCAAAAACCAGCTGGTCGCATGCTCTACACAGACGTGGACGTGGCTGTACATTTAGGCACAACATACGAATACGGTCCAAAATATCTCCACGACAGGATCCCGTTTTGGATCTCCACTGGATGTGCCAAAATGTTTTTTTTTTAATATCTGTTGTACGTCCGATAGAACTCCAGCGGAGATTTACGGATCACCAGTGGATTTCCATTACAGACGAAAGGGATATATATCGGAGTCCAGAGGGGTATCTGTGGTTGTGGTTGCTTGGGTTCTGTTTCGGAGTATTTATCGAAATGCGCAAGTATCGGAGGCGCCTGTAGGCGTCGTTTGAGTTCTTCAAATGCTTCGACTTGCGCAGTTTCCCACTTGAATTCCACGTCGGCTTTTGTGAGGTAAGTTAGCGGTTCGGCGATTTTTGAAAATTCCTTGACGAAGCGTCTGTAATAGGCGCTCAAGCCTAGAAATCGGTGCACGGCCTTTTTGTCAGTGGACGGCGGGAAGGCTGCAATGGCAGCTGTTTTCCGCGGGTCGGGGCGAACTCCTGACTTGCTGATGACGTGGCCCAAGAACAAGAGCTCCTCGGATGCGAAGCGCCACTTTTCTGGCTTCAGGGTTAGTCTGGAGGTCTTGATTGCTTAAAGTACAGCTTCGAGGCGCCGGAGGTGTTCGTCGAAGTTTGAGGCAAACACAACGACGTCGTGCAAGTACATGAGGCACGTCTGCCACTTTAACCCTTTCAGCCCTGGATTTTTTTATTTTGATCGGAGACTTAATTTGTGCATGTTTTCATAGTATTTTGGAGCTCAGAAGACCACAACCGAGAAATTGAAGCAGTGGTGCAATTATTAATGGATTAATTAACATGTGTTCAAATTAGGTCATCAGGGCTCAGTGCCTGTGAATTGAGAAAAATGGCTTCTTTATTCGTGCTACTGACTAGAGTAGGCAAAACGTGAACTAACGTCATATTTTTCAGTGTGATACTCATTAAAACAGCTTCGCTACGTCGTCCCGAAAATGGGGCTTAGCCGCCTGAGCTTCCGCGCCTTGGCTTCACCCAAGACTTCGGTCAAGCTTCTTGTTCTTTGTGGCCCCCCAGCTTCGCAAACATGCCCCAATATTGATGTCAATCGCAGTGGGGATGATTGAAGAAGTATTCCCCCAAGAATAAGCAGTTTTGGTTTCATTTCCGAGGTGCTAGGAGAAATCTTGTGTGGTGGTGTCAATTGACACCGCCAGGGCCGAAAGGGTTAAGCCAGCCAGTACTGCATCTATGACACGTTGGAAAGTTGCAGGTGCCGCGCAAAGGCCAAAGGGCATGACCTTGAACTCGAAGAGGCCGTCCGGTGTTATAAAGGCAGTCTTCTCTCGGTCTCTCTCGTCGACTTCGATTTGCCAATAGCCGGTCTTGAGGTCATCGACGAAAAATACTTTGCGTTGTGGAGTCGGTCCAGGGCGTCTTCTATGCGTGGGAGAGGATACACGTCCTGCTTCGTGATTTTGTTCAGGCGACGATAATCGACGCAGAAGTGTAGGGTTCCGTCCGTCTTCTTACTAAAACCACGGGTGACGCCCACAGACTCTTGGACGGCTGAATGATGTCGTCGCGTAGCATTTTGTCGACTTGTTTCTTCACGACCTCACGTTCATGCCTCGAAACTCGATACGGGCTCTGTCGAACTGATCGGCCACTTTCTTCTGTAATGATGCGATGTATCGCGACTGGGGTCTGCTGAATTCTTCACGATACCGAGAAGCAGTCCTTGAATTGCAGGAGCAGGGCTTTGAGCTGGTCTTGCTTGACCTTCGCAAGGCTCGGGTTAACGTCGAAATTTGGTTCGGGACCTCTATTCGTCGAAGCAGGTTCGGCAGCATCGAAGAGGGCGAAAGAATTGCTGGCGGCCACGCATTTATTGATGTAGGCGACCGTCGAACCAATGTTGAGGTGCCTATATTCGTGGCTGAAGTTTGTCAGCACTACCTTTGCTATACCGTCACGCAGCTCGGCTATACCTCTTGCGACGCAAATTGGACGGTTCAGGAGTAGGTGCTGATCGCCCTCGATGACGCCTTCAACGTTCGCGGGTTTTTCGGTGCCGACGGAAATACTGATGCTGGAGAGCGGTGGAACGGTCACCTGCTCTTCTATCACATTCAATACATGGTTCCGTGGCGTCGCGCGGGGCGGGAGCGCTTTTTCTGATGTTGGTGTTATCGACTCAGACATCAGGTTGATGACGGCGCCGTGGTCACTTAGGAAGTCCATTCCAAATATCACATCCCTGGAGCAGTGTTGTAGGATGATAAAGCTCGCAGGATAAGTCCGGTTATTGATGGTGACTCTCGCCGTGCAGACTCCAATCGGCGTTATCAGGTGGCTTCCAGCTGCCCGGATTTCGGGTCCACTCCAAGCGGTCTTTACTTTCTTCAGTTTGGCGGCGAATGGCCCACTGATGACAGAATAGTCGGCCCCGGTGTCGACGAGGGCTGTCACGCTGTGGCCGTCGATAAGAACGTCGATGTCGCTAGTTCGTCGTCTCGCGTTGCAGTTAGGTCGTGGCGTCGGGTCACGGCTACGTCGATTTGTTGGGCTGCTTCGATGTTGCGTCGTCATGTCTTCCTCGGTTCGCGACTTTTCGCCGGCAGGGCTCCGTCTGTTTCGCGTCGTGTTCTGCAGGTTTCGTCGCGTTCTCGTCCTCAGTGGCGGCGGAGGATCTTCGGCATTTCAACGTACAGCAACCGCACCTCCATCGGTTGCTGCCCTTAGTTTCCCTGATACGGGCTAGGTGACCGGCCCCGGTTTGGGCCAGTGTACTGCCGGCGGTGCGGTGACATGTAGCGGCCGGGCGACGGCGAGCGGGAAGGTCGTCGGCGTGTCCACTGAGCTCCTGCGAGATAGTCGGCGATGTCTTTTGTTCGTTCAGCTCGCTGTGGACGAGGCGCATTGACGGCGAAACCGTGTAGCCCCATCTGTCGGTACTGGCAACGGCGGTAGGTGTGGCCGGCCTCGCCGCAGTGGTAGCAGAGCGAACGCATGGTTTTGCAACGCATGGTTTTGCAAACAGTGCACTATATTTTCTAGAACAAAATGTAGCTAGTCATTTGGGCTGCTAATGTACGCCGACCAGCGGGTGATGCATCCCTCTACGGATAAGGAAGAGGAATGGGAGAGGAGCGCACCCCGTTGATTCACTTCTTTACCACTCTGCCCCTCAAAGTAGCTATAATGTTTTTTAGTGTCGCCGGTGTGATCACATTTCACAAATACCCCACTGGAACATGCTCTAATTTTTTTTTCACATCTGAGAGGCGAATCCACGTCGACGAGACTGCTAAGGAGACTATAATGAACATACGGCTTTGCCGATATTTTTTCCGCCAAACGATGATTGTGCCTCGAACAGTGGTCGGTTGGCGAAAGCATGACGACTGTCTTCTGCTATATGTAGGAACTGGCTAGAATAGTTTCATTTCTCTCGCGCTGATATTTCAAGCCCACTTAGCTCGGTGCTTTGCACTACAACTAATAATGATTTTTTGACTTTCACGTGCCCAGAACCACGGTATTATAATGAAGCACTCCGTAATGGGGGGCTCCGGAAATTTCGATCGCCTGGGGTTCTTTAAGGAGCACTTAAATCAAAGATGCTGGGGCATTTACGTAAACTGGTCTCTAGCGTTTCGCCTCGACCGCTGCGGCCTGTATCGAATCCACGTCGTTCGCGTCAGCAGTCGAGCACCTTAACTACTATACCACCACTGCGGCTGGCGTTTTCCACATTTTGCTATTTTTTGTAGTCTTTTATAAATGTAAGGCTATGGTGATACACAGAGGTCTATATTTAATGGGTATTCCATGTAGCCACAGTCGTATCTGTCTGGTGTCACGTGACTCAGTAGCGTAATTCTTTGGAATAGGAAGTGTGGAAACAACTTGCGTAAAAAGTGGATCTTACATCACGCGTCTGAATGAATCTCTATAAAACTCTGGAAACGAATAAATATATCAAGAGCTCATTCGTAAATCTTCGTGTTGTCTAAGTTCGCTCCTTGTTCTGTAGTCATTGGCTTGCGGCAGAGAAAACACGTCATAATCTCCCACGCCGGCAGTTCATCATATTACATCCCATTACATCCTATTACGCCACATATTACTTCACATATTACATCATATTACATCATATTGTTAAGGGGAGTATTTATTTAGATGTCGTCAATCAGTAACTGATCGAGATGACAATGCACAGAGCGCACAGAATCACGAATCAACAAGGCAGCTCAGACTCAGCCCCAGAACAACAACGTTGTCGTCTTCGTCCATTCGGTGCCATTTCAGCGGCTGTGCCGGAGTAGCATTTTCATACCCGTGATATTACCCCGGCCGGTAAAGCACCGTCTCGGTGCCTGCTAGGTTTAAAAGGGCGTGTTACCGTTGTAGGCCTTTAGGCGAGAAACATGCACGATGTCAGTTCTTGGTGTAGCAGTCGGTGAGGTGGTTGTCGGGGGAAATCTCATAGGTGACAGGTGTCACCTGGCGCACGACTCGGTAGGGCCCGACGTATCGTGATAAGAGCTTCTCGCTTAGGCCAACACGACGAGATGGGAGCCACAGTAGAACGAGGGAGCCCGGAGAAAACTCAGCATCCCTGTGTCGACTATCATACAGGGACTTTTGTGCAGACTGCGAGTGTGAGAGCCGAGTGCGGGCTACCGTGCGTGCGATGAGAGCTCGGGTGATGGCATCTTGAGCGTATGAAGTGGTGGATGTTGTGTCAACCGGAAGCAGGGTATCGAAAGGTAACAGCGGATCGTGGCCAAAAAGAAGATAGAAGGGTGAATAGCCGGCAGTTTCGTGGCGCGACGAGTTATAGGCGAAGGTGACAAACGGGAGGGCAATGTCCCAGTCGGTGTGGTCGTCGGAAACGTACATGGAAACATGTCCGTCAGTGTGCGGTTGAGGCGTTCGGTGAGCCCGTTGGTCTGAGGATGATAAGAAGTGCTAAAGTTGTGACGAGTAGCACAAGATCGCAGTAGGTCATCAACCACACGAGAGATGAAGCAGCGACCACGGTCTGTGAGTAGGTGACACGGAGCGCCATGCTGAAGAATGATGTCGTATAAGAGAAAATCAGCAACGTCAGTTGCGTAGCTGGTCGGTAGGGCTCGAGTGATTGCATAGCGAGTGGCATAATCAGTGGCTACTGTAACCCATTTATTTCCAGTTGTTGAAGTTGGGAAGGGGCCAAGCAAGTCCAATCCCACTCGGTAAAACGGCACGGCTGGGACTTCGATAGGTTGAAGGCGACCAGCAGGAGAAGTCGTAGGTTTCTTCCGGCGTTGTCAGAGGTCACAAGCGGCAACGTAGCGGCGAACGGAACGATAAAGGCCCTTCCAGAAAAACCTTCGTCGAACACGGTCGTAGGTTCGGGAGACGCCTAAATGCCCTGAAGTTGGGGCGTCATGAAGTTGTTGGAGGACGTCTTTGCGCAGATGATGTGGGACGACGAGTAAAAGTTCTGCGCCCTCGGGGTATAAGTTGCGGTGGTACAAAACATTGCCTTGCAGGAAGAATATGCTGAGGGAAGGGTCGGCATTGCCGGTTTGAAGGCGGTCAATGATGCTGAGTAGTGATGGATCTCGCCGTTCTTCATCCGCCACGTGTATAAAGTCTGTGATGACGAAAACGGAAGCGTCGGCTTCCAATTCGGTGGCGTTGGGTGAATCAACATGGTGTCGAGATAAGCAGTCGGCATCGCTGTGCAGCTTTCCAGATTTGTAAACCACAGTGAACGTGTACTCCTGCAAACGTAATGCCCAACGGCCGAGTCTTCCAGTAGGGTCCTTAAGGGTTGATAGCCAGCACAGCGCATGATGGTCTGTGATGACAGCGAACGGGCGTCCATATAGGTACGGACGAAATTTAGCGACGGCCCAGACGAGAGCTAGACATTCCCGCTCGGTAATAGAATAATTCCTTTCTGACTGTGACAGAAGACGGCTGGCATATGCTATCACACGATTTGTGCCATTCTGTACCTGAGCGAGTATAGCCCCAATGCCATGGCCACTTGCGTGAGTGCGAAGCTCCGTCCGGGCAGCTGGGTCAAAATGGGCCAGCACTGGTGGTGAAGTGAGAGCGGAAATCATCGATGTGAAGGAATGTGCTTGGTCCGCACCCCAGGAAAAAGCCGCGTTCTTTTTGAGGAGGTCTGTGAGGGGACGACAATGTCCGCGAAATTGATGACAAAGCGGCGGAAGTAAGAGCAGAGCCCCAGAAAGCTGCGGACCTCTTGTGCGGATCGCGGAACGAGAAATTCACGAACAGCACGTACTTTGTCTGGGTCGGGTTGGACTCCAGTAGCGTCAACAAGGTGTCCAAGTAATTTAATTTGTCGATGCCCAAAGGTGCACTTCGACGAATTGAGCTGGAGGCCAGCACGGCGAAAAAACGTCAAGATTGACCGACAGACGAGGGAGGTGGCTCTCAAAGGTGGGCGAGAAAACGATAACATCGTCCAGATAGCAAAGGCAGGTTGACCATTTAAAACCGCGTAGGAGAGAGTCCATCATGCGTTCAAAAGTTGCAGAGGCATTGCACAACCCAAAAGGCATGACCTTAAATTGGTAGAGGCCATCGGGTGTGATGAATGCTGTCTTCTCGCGGTCGCGGTCATCAACAGAAATTTGCCAGTATCCAGATCGAAGATCGAGCGACGAGAAATACTTGGCACCATGGAGGCAGTCGAGCGCATCGTCGATTCGAGGTAAAGGATAGACGTCCTTCTTGGTGATTCCGTTGAGATAGCGATAGTCGACGCAAAAGCGCCAGCTGTTGTCCTTCTTTTTAACGAGCACCAGAGGTGATGCCCAAGGACTGGCTGAAGGCTATATGACGTCTTTTTTAGAGCACTTTCTCCACCTCCTTCTGAATAACTTGGCGCTCGGCGTGCGACACACGGTAAGGCCGTTTGTGAAGGGGACTGGCGTCGCCAGTGTCGATACGGTGGGCTACGACGCTGGTGCGGCCCAGTGGACGGTCGTCGACGTCAGAAATACCGAGGTAGGAAAAGAGAAGACTGCGGAGCGCTTCAGCTTGGGTAGGTAGAAGGTCACTGGATATCATTTTGTCGAGGAATGTCTTATTGTGCGCCGCTATGACAGGTTTGGCCACGGTGTTTGCGTCAGTGGTGAAAGAAGAAACTGTGCATTCTTCCACACTTGAAAGTTCTGCTAGGGAAATGCCTTGGGGAAGAACTTGGACTGACGCAGATAAGTTGAGGACAGGAATAAGCGTGCTGTTGTTGGCAACAACCACTACGGTATGAGGAAGGGCGATGCTGCGGGAAAGAGTGAGGTCAATGAGCGGAGCTGCCACGTATTCTCCATCAGGAACTGACGGAAACGGCGACATAGGGACGTACACAGCAGCTTGCGGTGGTAGCCGTAGAAACTCCATGGACCGCAGCCGAGTGCAACTTGGAGAAGGGTCATCGCAGCACAAAGGCAACTCGAGCCTTAAAACCCCGGATGAACAATCGATGAGGGCAGAGTGGGTGGTCAAGAAATCAATGCCAAGAATGACATCGTGTGGGCAAGCTGTAAGAACGGCGAAGAGAACTGATGTTTGGTGGCCGGCAACAGTAAATCGGGCAGTGCACATACCAAGAACTGATGTTTGGCTTCCGTTGGCCACGCGCACTGAAGGAATCACGGCAGGCGTAAGAACTTTCTTGAGACGGGATCGAAGCTTGGAACTCATGACGGATAAGTGGGCGCCAGTGTCGATTAGAGCAGTTACGGGCAGGCCATCGATGAGGACACTAAGTAAATTACGTCTGATATTAGTGGTCGGTGGAGGGTTTTGGGTCCGAGTCGTCAGTGCAGCGGCAGCTCCAGGAGCTGCACTTGTTAGTTTTCCGGGAGCTGTCCAGAATAAGCCGGCGATGGAGAGCAACGGCGGTGAGGGGGAGCGTGACTCGCGACCCTGAAGCGACGGCGACGCTGGTGTAGCTTTTCTGGGCGACGACATCCGCGTAGGTGGGTTCGGATCGTGGAAATGATCAGCGTGGCGGGAGCTCCTCAAGGTGGTCATCGAAGGAACGTGTTCGAGAATGCTGTCCGCGATCCTGACGGCGGTCATTTGAAAAACCTGGTTGGGAAGACCATTTGTTGCGGCAATAGCGGGAAATGTGGCCAATGCGAGAACAAGAAAAACAAATTGGTCGATCATCTGGGGTACGCCACTCAGATGGATTGCGGTATCGTGGGGGGGGAACCGTGGGAACGGAAGACGCTGCAACAACAAGTGGGGTGGCGTTGTGGTCGGCGTTGTGGGGGGGGGAGTGCATATGGGTTGGGGCGTGAGGCGAGTGGTTGGGGGAAGTAGCACGCCAAGGTTGGCAAATTCTTGCCGGATGACGGCTTGGATTAGGGATACGGTTGCCAAGTTGTCTGGTGCAGGAGGCTTATAGGAAGTGGGGGCCATGGCTTCCAGCTCTTGGCGAACAATCCTGGTGATGGTAGAATTCGAGCTTGGGAATGGCGTCGCAGGATCTTCGCACGAGGAAGTCGCAGCGGTGTTCGGGAGTCGGTTGAAGCGCTGAGTAATCCTCCTGCTTTTAGCTTGTTCAAAGCGCCGACATTCAGTGATGATGGAGTCAACAGTGGCACAGTTCTTACACATGAGGATGTTGAAGCCATCGTCAGCTATGCCCTTCAACACATGGCTGACCTTGTCAACCTCTGTCATGTCTTTGTCAGACTTGCGGCACAGGGGCTAGCACGTCCTGAATGTAGGCGACGTAGGACTCTGTAGACGATTGAACTCGCGATGCGAGTTCTTGCCCTGGCTACCATCTGTCGAGCGACTGACCGGCCGAACAAGTCGCGGAGCTTCTGCTTACACACGTCCCAACTTGTCAGTTCTTCCTCATGCGTCTCGTACCACGCACGCGCTGTACCCCGTAGGTAAAATATGATGTTTGCCAGCATAAGTGTCTCGTCCCACCTGTAATGCTTGCTGACGCGCTCGTATAAGACGAGCCATTCCTCGACGTCAGTTTTATCGGTGCCGCAAAAAGTACCAGGATCGAGAAGGTGTGAAGGGATCACAGGGGACGGAGTTGGGGCCGACAGCGAAGACTGCGCGCCGTCTTCTAGCATCGTGGCTGGACAAAGGTGGCGGCCGCTACGGAGATCCAGAGCCGGGTTGTTGTAAGACCCGTAACCTCCATCAAAGATGTTACGGGGAGTATTTATTTAGATGTCGTCAATCATTAACTGATCGAGATGACAGAGCACACAGAATCACGAATCAACAAGGCAGCTCAGACTCAGCCCCACAACAACAACGTTGTCGTCTTCGTCCATTCGGTGCCATTTCAGCGGCTGTGCCGGAGTAGCATTTCCATACCCGTGATAATGTTGTAGTGGATCATACCAACGAAGTGACTGGCGCGTGGAGGATAGTCTAGTGAAAGAGAACGAAAAGGATGGAAGTGGGTTGGATCGTGTTCTCCTGAGTTCTCTTGTACGTTAGATTTGGTGGCAGCGGTGACAACGGTAACCTATGTTTACACGGAGCAAGGCTTCTGCGGCGACAGGAACAGTCGGCGGTTCAGCGATGAACCCTATGGAGGACGACACGTCGTCGACGGCCCTGGGACCTACTGTCCCGACTACCGAGGGGAGCTTGGCAGAGGCCGCGGGGGGCCCCAGTCTCATCAAACATCCCGCCACCAGCTCTCCGTCAGCCTCTTCCGTCGGAGTTTGATGTCCAGGGCGCACGAACTCAACCACAACAGTCAAGCACTTCGGTCAGTCTACCTATGCCAGATTGCCTACAAGCCCTTGATTCACAAGGTGAGGCCGACAAAAGAGCCCTCATTCAAGATTTCGAGACTCACTTTGCTGCTCGCCTGCTATCTCTTGAGACCACGCTTGCCCGACGTACCTCCACGGCAGATGACGTCGTCGCAGACCTGGCTGCACGGGTCTCTGTCATCGAGGCGCAGTCTGGCCGTCAGCAACGCATGTCTACCTCGGTCGAACAAAATGTCCCCATGTCAGTTCAGTCTCGGTTTTTTCGCGCACAACTTCCACCACCTACCTTTGATGGTACCACATCGTGGGCCGCATTTCTGGTGCAGTTCGAGTCCGTTGCTGCCCTAAACGGCTGGACAGTTCAAGACAAAGCTCAGGTGCTCGTTGTGCAACTCCGCGCTGCCGCGGCTGAATACCTCTAGTACATCCCGCAAGTCATCCGCTCGAACTATGGAGCTCTGGTGTGGGCACTCGAAACTCGATTTGGTGACCATCACCTTCTACAGCTCTACCTCACACAACTGAAACACGTCCGGCAGGGTCGGCGAGACCTTAAAGAACTCGCTGCTCACGTCGATAGCTTGTCCCGGAAGGCCTTGTCAGCCATAGAGCAGACAAGGCCCGGAAGGCCTTGTCGACCATAGAGCTCATTGCTGCTAATGCCTTTGTTGACGCCATCAATAACAGAAGCGTTCAGCGTTTCGTCCGCCTCGCTCGTCCGACCGACGCACCATCAGCTCTAACCATCGCTCTTGAGGCAGAGATACAAGAACGCGCGCAAGCAGCTGAAGATCCGTACCGGAGGCCAACCTACACGGACGTGCCTTCCGGGGCCCGAAATTCTCCTGCTCGGCTTCACGAGCCTTCAGCGATGCTTCGGTGCTACAACTGCAACGACGTTGGGCATTTTGCTCGTAACTGCCCTGGAATGTCCGAGTCGCTGACAAACTCGCCTGCTCGTGCGAAGTTTCCCTCGGGAAACTACAATGCGGGCCCCCCGAGGGCAGGACCCCGCATGATAGCTGAAGCTCCTCTCCTTTCACTTGGCCCCTTCACCGAGATGCCAACTCTGCCGGTGAAGCTTGGAGATCCTCCGCAGCATGTTGAAGCACTTGTGGACACAGGGGCTGCCTTCAGTTTTCTCACGTTGAGTTTCTTGTCCGGAAGATTTTCGGTGAACCCTGCACAGGTCGATCGACCCCATCTCGTCCTGGCTGACGGAGCTGCTCTACCTAGCCTCGGCGAAGTCTGCCTGAATGTGTGTGTGCGCTTGGGAAGACAGCGAGACACCGGTTCCTTGACGTCCCAAACCTGTGTGTGCCAGTGATCTTAGGCTGTGATTGGTGTGCAGCGTTTGGCGTTACTTTGCAGTTCAGCGAAACTGATAGCACCATTGAACTGATATCTACCACGTCGATACCATTTCCAGCAAATCTTGAAGCCTCCAATAAAGCTTGTCCTGGGCAGTCGTATTTCCTGTTGCATCAAGTCATTTACAAAACTGTTCACAAAGTGCGTTCCGTGCTCGCTGACAACTACCGCATGATGAAGAGTCGGGTTACTAAATTTTCTTCGCACTTCGGCATTCTAAACACGAGGACGTGTATGGCCGTGGGTACAAACAGAAGGGAACAACCTGAAGTTGGGAAATCATCACCGCTTTTGCATCCTGTGATTACGGCAACCTCAGTTACCATACCCTTGTCTGCTGCGTGGGTGCCCGTTTACAGCCACGCGAAGTCCTTTGCCGACACGGACATTCTTGACGAAAGCGCCGTTTGTCCCCGCCCTGGAGGTGAATTCGCAATGCCGCGGGCCCTTCATCAGTGTTCCGGCAAGACCTTTGCAGTGCTTGTCTCCAATCTGTCCGACAGTGACCTGTGCGTGGCGTCAGACACCGTTCTCGGTACCTGTACCTACCTTGAAGCACCGTCTGTCGTGGCAGTAGTGCAGCCCGGAACACCTTCCCCACCAACTACTTCGCTCTTAGACTGGAATGAATTCAGCTTCGGCCCCAACTTAACTCCGTCAGAGAAATCTGAGATTCATGCACTTCTACGAAAATTCCGTAACTGCGTAGCCATGTCACCCAGTGAGCTCGGCTACACTCTTTTGGTGCAGCACAGAATCGAGACCAGCTCTGAAATTCCTATTCGACATCACCCGCGGCGAGTCTCTGCCTCTGAACGCACAGAAATCGCTGAGCAAGTGGTTGTCATGCTTAAACGCGGTATCATATCGCGCTCGTCCAGTCCCTGGTCGTCCCCCATAGTACTCGTCAGGAAGACGGAACGATTCGTTTCTGTGTGCATTATCGAGGACTAAGCAGTGTCACCAAACCGGACGTGTATCCGCTGCCTCGTCTGGATGATGCCCTTGACCGCCTGCATGGTGCCAGTTTTAGATGCGAAGCATCTTATGGCGAAGCTTAATCTGGTGGTGGTGGTGGTGGTGATCCGCGTGGCCTCCCCTTACTGCGCATGCGCAAAAACCCATTAAAAAATAAAAAAAACCTCCTCTCTCTCCTCTAGGCATCCCTCCCCCGCGGCAACCACACCCTGACTGCGCATGCGCCTCCCCTCCCCTTTCTCTCCCCTCCTACGCTCCCCCCTCTCTCCTCTAGGGCATCCCTGCCAGCGGCGTCTACACTCCCACTGCGCATGCGCGTCCCCCTCTCTCTCTCCTCTCCTACGCTCCCCCCCTTTC
>JALIZH010028931.1:0-18359 GCA_030522465.1 Rhipicephalus appendiculatus | reverse complement strand
CAGAGCCAGTTGGCCGCCGGGGAGGGGTGCCTGAAGCGGACGCCGGTCGCGCGTCGACTCTACAGTGCTCGCGCACTGCTTGCGTAGCGTCGCTGTGCCCAGCGTTGGAACCATTCTGACTGACGCCGTCTCAATGGACACAGGCGTTCGCGGAACACACTTTGGAATATACAAAGGGTCCGTCAACTTAAGGGCGCTGGAACGCGGATGGCGTTTGTACGATGCGCAAAGCGCTAGAAAATACGAACGCATGCGATCGGAGGAAGATTAGTCAAGCGTCTCGGTGCGATTCGAGGTACAAAGTGTCCTTCAATTTTTTAAGGCGAAAGCCTTTAATGTCTTATGCTCACGTCCGTCCGGTGTCCGTCCGGTGTCTGTCCGGCGTCCGTCCGTCCGTCAGTCCGTCTGTCCGCCCGTCCGTCCGTGTGTCCGCCCGTCCATCCGTCCGTCCGTCCGTCCGTCCGTCCGTCCCCTCCGTCCGTCCATCCGTCCGTCCGTCCATGTCCGTCCATGTCCGTCCGTCCATCCGAGCTCTGGCACGGAACCAGGTGGCCGCCGGGATGCGCAAACGGACGCCGGTCGCGATCGGACTATACAGCGCTCGCGCTTTGCTTGCGCATCCTCGCTGTGCCCAGCGTTTGCAATCATTCTGACCGAAGCCGTTTCAATGGACACAGGCGTTCGCGGAATACACTTGCGAATTTACAAAGGGTCTGTCAATTTAAGCGCTCGAACGCGGATGGCAAAGCGCGAGAAAATACTTACGCATGCAAACGGGAGGAAAATTAGTCTCGCGTCTCGCTGCGATTCACGGTAAAAAATTAAAAAAGAAAACACGCACACATTCGGTTTGTGTGTTATCCCACTGAGAGCGAAAAAGAAAAAAAATGCCCCCCACCTCCGCGCGCGCTTCACTCCATTTATATATGGTGGTTGTGGTTCGAAAAAAGGAAAAGGCGCCTAATTTCTGCAGCCCGGTCGGGAGCACGGCGCAGCGCCTGTTTTTTTTTTTTTTTTTTTTGCTTTTTTGTGTTTTTTCTTTCTTTTTTTTATTTTTTTCTTTTTTTAATTTTTTTTTCATATATAGCTCCGCCGAGCTCCCGTGATGCGAGCGCCCTCACGCCCGTGAGAGCACGCTCCTCCTTCTCCACTCACTCTCCGCTACTCCGCCCGCCCCACCTGCTCCGGTTGCTAGGGGCGAGGATAAGCGCGCGCGCCCGCAGCTGTTGCTATGGGGAGAGGGAGTCAGAGCGGAGAGATAACACCTGCCGCGGACAACGCCAACGCCGCACGACGCCGGATGCCTGACATAGCCCGCCTATGAAATGCATTCGCATTTAAAACTAGTAGTTCTCCCGTCTACGAATATAACCGATGAACGAAGCTCCCTAGAAATGGGACGCACGCGGTGTTCGGCGCGCGGCGCTTCATTGTCCAGGCAACGAACCAACACCGGGCGGACGACAGGGTGAACCGACGGCTTCTCGCGTTCACCGGTTTGAGGGGAGAGGGAAGAGTCGAAGAAAGAGGGAGAGGGAAACTAATCTGCCTCCGTTTCGCATGCGTTCGTATTCTCGCGCTTTGCGCATCGCGCAGACGCCATCCGCGTTCCAGCGCCCATAAAGCTCATTTATCATACCGCGCGTGAGGGGGAGACGCCACAGCTGGCACCGTGCCAGGGAGCTTCGACGGCGACGGCGGAGTGCCAGCCTAAGGAGCTTCGCTCCTAAAAAAGACATGGCATAGTCAGTGGAGTGGCCACACGCTTTCGCCGAACACAATTTGGAACGTACAAAGTGTCCTTTTCTGGTGGGGAGACATTGCTGCTTGCGGCTGGCTCGCTGCTCAGCGTTGGCGTCGATGTCCTCTTGAAAGCGTGGGCTTAGGCTCCCGGCTTGAGGGGGGCGTTCGGTAGATGAACCCGGAAGCACCTCCACCAGATGTCACGTGTTTTTGCGAACCGTCGATGCCTTCGCGTCCACAAACAAAATAGCGCGAGCGTCTGCAGAAAGTTCGTGTGTCTCCAAAAGAAGAAAAACGACGATACTTAACGTGCATTCACCGAAATTTGGGAAATGGTTTCTTGCGATTACGTTGGATTTCCTATCACACAAATTGTGCTCGGCCGTGCCCCCCCCCCCCTTTTTTTCAAAAATAAATCTGAACGTTTCAATAAAACTGGTTCCTGTGTTCTTTTTCATTAAAGAATATTTTATTGATTTCGAAACAAAAAAAAATCAAGTGCAACCATTACTGTAAGATGCTCGCGTTGCACGTGGGCTGGAACCACTGGCAGATAAGCGCTATAATGGAATTCGGAGAAGAGCACAGCAATGATTCCACGTACTTTTTCTTCTGCTGCATCCATTATTATCTCAAGGCTTGTGATAGCTTTGGATTCAAACTGTTGTCTGTATTGCCGCTCTTAGTCATCACACTATATATAACCTATCTTTTAAAACAATACTTCAAAAATAATGTCATCAAGCTTGGATGTTCGTGCGAAAATGTACATGTTGGATGCACTTGAAAAACCGAAACCGAAATCACCCGCAAACGGAATACTTGGTAACTTGATATACCAGCGCGTAACGTGAACAGGGACTAAGAAAGACGCGTTTGTCCTTGTCTTAGTCCCTGTCCCGTTACGCGCTCGTATATAGAGTTATCATGAATCACAAACTCGCCCAAACAGCCATTTGGACTACTTGGCGTAGTAACAGAAGCGCTGAAGCTCCGCCCACAGAGCTTTGGCTGTGCTGCCACAGAAAGTTGTCGCGAGGTATGAGTCAGTCACTGTCAGTTACTGCATTCAGCGCATTAATCATTGGAGCGCGATCACAGGCTTGCATCACATGTTTCAGTCGCAGAATGTCAAACAACGATATCGGAAGTTGGTCGCTTTATGTTTTATGTGTCGTTTAAGATTGGTATTGCACTTTTGCTAGTCTTTGGCATTGCGTACATCATTTCTTTTTCCGCTTAAGTATGCAGGAAGCAGGACTTCTTTTCTGACAAAGCTTTCTATTTGTTCGTTCTGCTTGAACGCCTTGGTTTTTATAATGGTTTCGAGCAATATAAAAGCGCTGCTGAAATTTGGCGCGGAGGGTTTCCACTAACGTGAGTACACGTGTACGCGTGCCTAGCCCCTGGCTACATACGTCACATCGGTAAACAAACAGCGTCGGTATTCGCGGCATGTGCCGACGTCTACGCATATTTAATGCAGGGTTCTCTGTTTTTTTTTTTTTTGCTTTCATTTCTTTTTTGAGGATCATTTCAGGCTTTGTTGGCTTGCGCCACCTTGGTATTCAGGGTGATAAACAAGCAGGATGCGAAACAAGGAGATATTGAATTTTGTTTGACGACTCAAGGATCTGTTTCTTCGCCACGCAGGCGTCCTCCTTATTCTATCTCGCACTCTACATGCTTTACTTGGTGGGCAAAATAAAGAAGTTTGCAAGCCTTTTTTCCCAAGGTCGTTTCACTCGAAGCACATCTCCTTTTGAAGGAGCTCATGTTTCACAGGCCTTCGCGATTGAGTAACATTTAGTTCAACGTGATTTCTTTGCATTATTCCACGCTTTAAGATGTTTGGCAATGGAAAATGTTCAATTCGCTGCGCGGTAATCCATACATGCGAACGTTTAGCCGTAATAATTTTGCTGCGCACAGCTAGGTTTCTTCAACTGGTTTAGCAGAAAAATGGGGTGTGTATGTAAATTTTCATGTAAGTGTTCAATTGGGCATAGCAACTAAGACTGTCATACGCCAACCACCGCCTAACATCTCGCATTCGAGAATTGGTAACACACTGAGAAACGTAATATATGAAAGCATATTCAGAAATGTTTTGCTTCCAGAATCGTTCAAACGTAATTATTTTGTAGATGTGCATATTCTCATCAGATTAGACAAGGTAGAAAATGTCTTAATGTTTTCTAACATTTGTGAAATCCTTCAAATGAAAGGTCTCGTTATGAAAACTTTGTTCAGGGTAACATGTTGCTGGCGCAGATGACAGGTGAGGTGTTCGTCATTTTTGAGTAAAATCGCGTGTGAGAATTGTCTGTTCCAATTAATGGGACTGCACATATATTAATAATTGTAGGAGTCTAGCTTCCGAAAGCGCCTATGATTGCGAGGGACGCCGTAGTAAGGGGCTGCGGAAATTTCCAATACGTGGTGTTCTACAGCAAGCTTTCTTCAGCGCTCTTCAGAGTCAAAAATGCGGCCGGAGCGGCCAGGATTCGATCCCGCAACCTTTCGGTCAGCAGTGAAGCACCATAAGCACTAGACTATAATGCTGGTTAAGGCAGCATAAAATTGCTTCTGTGAAACATTCTTTTAAGCGAAATGTTTTGCTCTCTTTCAGCGTGAGTTTGCTCATTTCAAGCATCAAAGACTAATTTTCTCTGCCTGTGACGGCGAAGAATACCACCACTTAAAGCGCAAGTTCAAAAACAGATGTAAGTACCAGGACATATTGTGTCCCGAAAAGCTAATTACTCCAACAGTATAACAAGGTCGACAAGCACCATCGGCTGTCGTCGAAATGTGCAGACTATATTGCCACGTGGTCGTGACGTTGACCCAAACAGCAGTCGGTATGTTCAAGATGAAACTGTTTATTAGGCCGAACTTGTGGCCGGTAAACGGAAAGTCAGATTAAAGTAATAGGCACTGCAACTGATAGCGGCGAATGGAGCGTCGGCCGCTGATCAACTGACAAGCGAGGATGCGCGTCGACATTTATACGCGTGTCTTCGAATATTCCAGCCTTATCACTGGTTGTCGCGAAAGCTCTGGAATAAGCTCGCGTGTTCGCGTCTTGCGCGCAATCTTAACACAACGATCTACAATAATCGAGAAGCTTCTAGAAATGAGGCGTGGTTTGCGCTGAGCATTGCTTACAGTCTCTGTGGGCGTAAACCAAATACAGCAAAGGTATAATACGAAACGTGCGTGGCAATGTCCCGATGCTTAAAACAGAACACGGGGGGGGGGGGGGGGGGGATTCATGCAACAATAAATGACAATAATAAAGCAAGAAATTACAATTGGCACAAGCACGAAAGTACAAAGCAAAAATTACAGTCCTCAGGTTCACTAACGCGCGTAATACGGCTTCAAGCGCACGACATGGACGACTTCAGGTCGCGCACGGCGCCGCTGAGAGTTCGTAATGCCGTCAGGAACAACCTCGTAGTCGAGTGCGCCTAGACGTCGAAGTATCCTGTAGGGTCCGAAGTATCGTCGAAGAAGCTTCTCGCTAAGTGTCCGTCGGCGAACTGGCGTCCAGACCCATACACGGTCACCGGGTTGGTATTCCATGTGGCGTCGTCGAAGGTTGTAGCGACGGCTGTCGGTCTTTTGTTGGCTCTGGATGGGCAGACGGGCGAGTTGTCCTGCTTCTTCGGCGCGCTGAAGGTACACGGTAACGTCGACGTTTTCCTCGTCGGAGACATTGGGCAACATGGCGTCGAGCGTCGTTGCCGGGGTCCTTCCGTAGACCAATCCATACGGCGTCATCTGCGCTGTTTCTTGTACAGCCGTCTTGTATGCAAAGGTTACATACGGAAGGATGGCATGCCACGTCTTGTGCTCGACGTCGACGTACAGAGGGGTTCACTGTTAAAGGGAACATCGGAGCGCGTGTCGTCTGCTCGGCGCCACCGCCGGCCGGCTGCGGCAACTAGTTTCGCGCAGGAGCAGTGAGCGCTGTGGGCGGCGCTCGTTTGTCGTCTGCTACAGTTGCGGTCACGCTTTCAATCGCCGCGAAGCCAGCCGTCCCCGCACTACCTCATTGATATTTTGTTGGTTCTTTTAAAGAAGCATTACTTCTTTACGGACGTCTCTTTCTGGCACAGCGTGCGTGACGCTGGGCAAACTGAAGGGGCTTGAAATTGTTGGTGGTCCGTAGGGGGAACTTCTGTGTAGTTGTTCGGCTTTTCAGACCTGTCTGATACAGGCGGCGCTCCACAGTGCTCTTCGAAGCGTTCAGTCCGAGATTTACCTTAATCTCTTGAGAAGAACACCTAGGGGTTTGTCCGCCACAGCAGCCACGATGGCAAGGTCTTCCTCATGGCTCGTGGCTAGACGCCGTGGCTTCCGAGGAGCGTCCTTTATCCGTCAGTCGACCTTGTACGCTTGAACAATGCGGTTCACGGTTTTAAGTGGCCTGTGCGTTAATTTTGCAATAGCGCGTTGACTGTAATTTCGTAGCCACAGTTCAACCATACGCTGACTCTCATTGTGTGGCACTCGAGCCATCGTGGAATCGCAGCAATCGACGCCCACCAGAAAGCTTTCTCGAAGCGGTTAATTCTTTATCTAACGAGCAGGCGAACGAAAGACGGCAATCCGGTTGATGTGTCAGGTGACATTTATCTGATTATAGATCGTTCCCGTGATTTTCCTTCCAGCTCGAAAGAAAGCGACTATTTTCAAGATTTTGCGACTTCGGCCGCGCTTCGTGACGAGCTGAAGCGCGGCCGCAACTGTAGCAGACGACAAACGAGCGCCGCCCACTGCGCTCACTGCTCCTGCGCGAAACTAGTTGCCGCAGCCGGCCGGCGGTGGCGCCGAGCAGACGACACGCGCTCCGGTGTTCCCTTTAACAGTGAACCCCTCTGTACATGGCCAGCATATCGGCGATGGTCTTATTTAGACGCTCGGTGAGGCCATTGGTCTGTGGGTGGTAGGCGGTGGTCCGGCGGTGACTTGTTTGGCTGTACCTCAGGATCGCCTGCTTTAGGTCGGCTGTAAAGGCCGTACCTCTGTCGGTAATGAGGACCTCCGGGGCGCCATGACGCAGTACGATGTTCTCGACGAAGAATTTTGCGACCTCGGCGGCACTGCCCTTGGGCAGCGCCCTTGTCTCTGCGTAGAGGGTGAGGTAGTCCTTTGATACGACGATCCATTTGTTTCCGGAATTTGACGTCGGGAACGGCCCCAGTAAGTCCATGCCGATTTGCTGGAACGGTCGGCGAGGTGGCTCGATGGGTTGCAGAAGTCCGGCTGGCCTAGCGGGTGGTGTCTTCCGTCATTGACAATCTCGACAGGTCTTCACGTAGTGGGTGACGTCGGCAGCGAGGCGAGGCCAGTAGTACTTTTGTTGTATCCTCGCGAGCGTACGGGCCAAGGTGTCCAGCCATCGGGTCGTCATACAGAGCGTCCAGAACTTCGGAACGTAACGCTGAAAATTTGAAGATGAGGCGAATTTTGTTCGTTCCGTAGAGCACCGCACGCGCAACTTCGCCTCATCCCGCGCGGTGCAGCCCCAAGCTCGTGCAGCCATTCCCTATGTGCCTGGTGTTAGTGAAGCGTTGGCACGGGTACTGCGAACGTTCGACGTACACGTCGCGCATGTTCCTGCCCGTAAACTTAAACACGAACTGGTACATGTGAAGGACCCGCTCAAGAAAGAAAAGTTCCCAGGCATTGTTTATAAAATTCCATGTGCAGACTGCGACTATGTTTATATCGGGGAGAGCGGTAATTTTGAAAGACGACTGAAGGACCACATGAATGACGTCAGAAAGAAAAACGTAGTTTCCAACGCATTTGCGGAACACGTGGCTGCCTCTAATCACAACATTGACTGGACCAAGGCAACTGTAATCGCAAAGGAAAGAAACTGGTGTTCGCGTCAATATCTGGAATCTCTCCTTATCCAGACTACGAAAAAAACGCTGAACAGGAATGATGGCAATCTGCCACCAGCGTACGCCAGGTGTCTCGGCAATGTTCTAAAACGGACATAAGGCCGCTTCGCTGGGCCACTTTACTGTGAACAAAGCTACCGTACGGTAGCCGAAACGTCTCTTTTTTAAATGTTCTAAACCTTTTTCATTTGGTCGGCGCTCATTCTTTTCGTTTCCTCAGCTGTTGGCCTGTGGCTGCGGCTGTACTGGCTGAGCAACGCCAAGTGACTGCTGGATCTCCTCGCGTACTGCCTCAGCAATCGACGTCACCTCTGGCTGTGGAAAAGAGAGCTTCCGAAGCTCCTCTCGCACGATGGCGTGGATGGTTTCGCGCAGATCTTCAGAGCCCACTGTTTGAACAGCTGCGCTGTCTAGAGTCAGGCGACGATTGTACTGTCGGGCATAGGTCGGCAAAAATTGGGGAGCTCACTCAGACTCACTCACGAAATATATTTGGCGCTTTGGACTCACTCGGACTCAGTCTCACCAAAATGTTTTTCAGTCGGACTCACTCGGACTCAAACTCACCAAAATTTTCTTCAACCGGACTCACTCGGACTCAAACTCAACAAAACATTAGTCACCCGGACTCACTCAGACTTAGACTCATGGCTCGATCTGAGTCTGAGTGAGTCCGAGTGAGTCGACTCATGAGTCCGTTAGGCTAGAATTCACTTTTTCGACCATGGTTTTAATACTCTTTAACATCAATATCTGACGTTTTTGGTGCTCATCTTGGTGCCTTTTGATAAAGTACCTTCGAATAAAAGTTATGAGTGGTTGCAAACCAGTAAGGACATTTTTCTTGAAAGAGACGACAACATAAGATGTATTTATCAAGAACTTCCCTGGAAGAGTTGTCGTGGATGAGGTCAAGGCACCCCCCTACGTAATTCACGCCTCTGATCAATAAATATTGAAATGGTGTATGAACGATACTGCTTTAGAATGCGTGTGAGTAGACGTGAGTATACAGGTGAATTCAGGTAAGACTGATAGTAACGATGCATATGAGTAGATAGGACCATAGGTCGGCAAACAAAAGTGGAACTCACTCAGACTCTCTTAACCCATTAAGGACCACGAAAGAACTACTGGTCCGATTTTATTGAAATTTTGCTTATTTAATTCTCCACAACAGATAACCACACGTGCAAATTTTCATAGCGTTACGTGTATTTGTTCAGGCGTTATGATACTGTACTATAAAAAGTACGCTGGGCCTTCGAGATAGCAATCGGTGAGGTGAGTGGATGCAAGAATGGCGAATACGCTGGGCCCTTGCCGAACAAATAACGAAGTTATCTTGGCCCACGCAACTTAATCAAGGACCAGTGCTTTAGGGAAAGCGTAACGTCACAGTTTTCGCCACACCTTTTCGATGTATTTTGGCAGAATTCAACTGTTTTGCCGGCTTCTTGTGAAAAATGTCCGTATGGATAGAGGGTAATAGCAAGCACAGTGGAACCTGGACAGCTTTGATACTTCTCTTGGGTACAACAAGGCGCAGTCAGTGTTTTGCTGTTATGCGATTGAAGGACAATAGCCAACGCCTAGAGGGTATGCTATAACCTCCAATGTGGTAGCAGACCCTTTATGCGTTGTCTTCGGCTATTTCGATCATCTGGGTAAAAAGGGACTGGTACCACTTTTTCTCAGGGATGAAAATTATCTAGTCATTCGCAGCTTGATCGTAAAGCTCAAACCCCCTCATGGCATTGCTACTGCGGATGAAGAAGGAGGATAGTGGCACAGCTTTTTTTTTCTTTTCAGTGAAGGGCCACCACGATACAGAGCATAGTGACTCAACTGTGTAGTCTTTCGTCAGCATAGCAATTATGCTGTTGTCTTTGCCATTTTTCAAACGAAGCTGCTTTCCTGAGTCAAAAGAGAAGTTATCTTACCCACGTTCCTTTCGTTCAATGTTTTTTATCGTTAGCAGAGAGCATCCATTCATACCGTCGTCATTCCCCTCCTCCTCCTAAGTTCCCAAGTTAGGGTCAGAATCGCCAATTAAAACATCAAGAGGCTCTCGTATATTCACAGCGACATCTTTCGCAGCCTCATGAGTCTTAGATAACCGAAAAAAACGGCATTCATACCAAAGAAAAGCCTGTTGAATTTATGATGCAACGCACAAGAAGAGTTACATGTATGCTCCCACGAAGTCCCAGTGTACTAAATAAAGTACAGCAACATTTGATTACTCCTCACAGCAAAAGTATGCACTCTGTAGGCTTCTCGCGCTTTGCAGGGATTGAATTGCTCTTGCTGAAGCAGAAGCACTCCGTTTTTTCAACATATAAAATGTAAAACTTGAAATTAATTTAGAAAAAGTAGTACTGACCACGTGCGTCTAACAGGCTCTCATTTTCCTAAAGTTTGACGGCTCATAAAACAGAAAAAACATAACCGAGTCCATATTCCAAATTAGGATTTCTTGCTGCAACCCTTGGCATCAGAAATTGTAATGAGCGAGATCAGAATATTCTGTTTTGTATTTCCTACGCCCGAAAAAAGGAAGTGTACTTTTTAAAGTACAGTGGTCCCTAATGGGTTAAGAATCATACTTTGCGCTTTGGACTCACTCAGACTCAGACTCACCAAAATTTTCCTGAGCCGGACTCACTCGGACTCAAACTCACGAAAATGTTCGTCAACCGGACTCAATGAAACTCAAACTCACCAAAATATTAGTCACCTGGACTCACTCAGACTCACGGCTCGATCTGAGTCTGAGTGAGTCCGAGTGAGTCGACTCATGAGTGAGTTCGCCGACCTATGCTGTCGGGTGCACATTTCTAGCGTCTTCTCAATCGTCGCTTCCTAGACGAATTCTTCGACGCTATTTGGTGGATTCCGCATCAGTCCTGCAAAGAGCTCCTGTTTCACTCCTCGCGTGAGGAAGCGAACTTTCTTTTCTTCGGGCATGGCTGGATCTGCATGGCGGAAGAGTTTGGTCATTTCTTCCGTGAATAATGTGACGTTCTCGTTTGGGAGCTGGATGCGGGTTTCGAGCGTAGCCTCGGCCCTCTCCTTGCGGACGACGCTCGTGAATGGGACCAGGAACCTGGTACGAAAAACGTCCCATGTTGTCAGGATGCGCTCTTGGTTTTCAAACCATGTCCTAGCCGCGTCTTCCAAGGCGAAGTACACATGCCGTAGCTTGTCTTCATTGCTCCAGTTGTTAAAAGCGGCGACACGGTCGTATTTTAAATGCGAAGCATTTCTCAGCGAACTGCGGCAACTTTGAGCGTATCTATCTATCTATCTATCTATCTATCTATCTATCTATCTATCTATCTATCTATCTATCTATCTATCTATCTATCTATCTATCTATCTATCTATCTATCTATCTATCTATCTATCTATCTATCTATCTATCTATCTAGCCGCCTACGACTTTGTGCTCTCCTGGCCTTATCGTTAATGGGATTTATACCAAATTTGGTATGGCATAACATGACTGTATGACGAACATAAATGGCTGGTCATATCATGAAAATCATGACTAACTTGTCATGAAAAGTATGATTTACACACCACGCTCATGGCGCACTCGCGGCCGTTTCGTTCGCTTGATATACACCAAATTTGGGATTGAGTGACATGACTGTATGACGAACATAAATGACAAGTGGTAATATGAAAATCATGACTTCATGAGCGACATGACTTGCATTCCATGCTCATAACGCGCTCGCGGCCGTTTCGTTAGCTTGATATACACCAAATTTGGTATTGAGTGACATGACCGTACGACGAACATAAATGACAAGTGGTAATATGGAAATCATGACTTGTCATGTGCGACATGACTTGCATGCCACGCTCATAGCGCTCGTGGCCGTTTCGTTAGCTTGATATACACCGAATTTGGTATTGAGTGACATGACTGTATGACGAACATAAATGACAAGTGGTAATATAGAAATCATGACTTGTCATGTCCGGCATGACTTGCATGCCACGCTCATGGCGTGCTCCCGGCCGTTTCGTTAGCTTGATATACACCAAATTTGGTATTGAGTGGCATTACTGTACGACGAACAAAAACGACAAGTCGTAATATGGAAATCATGACTTGTCATGTGGGACATGACTTGCATTCCACGCTCATAACGCGCTCGCAGCCGTTTCGTTAGCTTGATATACACCAAATTTGGTATTGGGTGACATGACTGTACGACGAACATAAATGACAAGTGGTAATATAAAAATCACGACTTGTCATGTGCGACATGACTTGCATGCCACGCTCATGGGGTGTCCCGGCCGTTTCGTTAGCTTGATATACACCAAATTTGGTATTGAGTGACATGACTGTATGAAGAACATAAATGACAAGTGGTAATATGGAAATCATGACATGTCATGAGCGACATGACTTGCATTCTACGCTCATGGCGCGTTCGCAGCCGTTTTGTTCGCTTGATATACACCAAATTTGGTATTGAGTGGCATGACTGTATAACGAACATAAGTGGCAGGTGGTAACATGAAAATCTTGGCATACATTTCATCTACAATGCAATTTACATGCCACACTAATGGTGCGCTTGCGTCCAGTTCGCTAGCTTAACATACACCAAAATTGGTATATCGCGACGTGACTGTATAACGAACACAAATGATAGGTCGTAACATGTAAAACATGATATGCAAATTATGTAAAGCATGATTTGCTCCTTCATGGCTGCTTCGCATTACATCGATTCTCACAGTGCGTGGGATCTGCCGGCTTTTTTTCAAGCCAGGTCTCCGGGTCCTCGTGTGATGAACCGCGGAAAGTTGGCGGCTCCTTCGGCTGCCAGAGCAGGATGGGCGCAGGCGGCACAGGGGCTGTCATCGTCGCTGCGGTTGAGGTCGAAGTCTTGGTTTGCCTGGTGTTTTCCGGTAGGAGTCCGTGCTCTGGCTGCAAGCCTTGCAGCCTGCGGCTAGCTCGTTGCTGCACGGGGGCTTCGGTGTCATCTCCGCGTTGTGGGCTGGATTCACGGCTGCACGGGGGCGTCCGGAAAATGAAGGGACAGCACCTCCACCAGATGTCACGTGGTCGTGACGTTGACCCAAACAGCAGTCGGTATGTTCACGATGAAACTGTTTATTAGGCCGAACTTGTGGCCGGTAAACGGAAAGTCAGATTACAGCAATAAGCACTGGCACTGATAGCAGCGAACGGAGCGTCGGCCGTCGATCAACTGACAAGCGGCGATGCGCGTCGACATTTATACGCGTGTCTTCGAATATTCCAGCCTTATCACTGGTTGTCGCGAAACCTCTGGAATAAGTTCGCGTGTTCGCGTCTTGCGCGCAATCTTAACACAACGATCTACAATAATCACGAAGCTTCTAGAAATGAGGAGCGGTTTGCGCTGAGCATTGCTTACAGTCTCTGTGGGCGTAAACCAAATACAGCAAAAGTATAATAAGAAACGCGCGTGGCAATATATTCAAGTGCTATCGACGTCTGTCCAACACTCGCGTAAGTTCTAGAACGTAGCACACCTCCCTGACTGTCACCCACGAATTCTGAGAAAATTACCCGACACCATTTTATAAGCTTCAAATACACTAAGAGCCACCTTGCGCTAAGCGATAACATCGCAACATTTGTTAGCGAGCATAAGAAAACTACAAAGATGTTATTGGGAGAAAACCGCAAAAGACATAGAGAAAGTGCGTGTTTTAATAAACATAGAAATTTCACAAGTCCACTAAATAAAGAACGAGATATGAACCTGTGAGCTGGCAGAAAATGTAGTGCCAGGAATGGCACGCGACGTATGCGCATTGAAAAAAAAATATCCTGCATAAAATTTCGCTGATCCCACGACTTCTGGGAATCCGTCTCATGCGAAGAAGTTGGCTGGTAGTTCATTATGCTCCATGTTTTTTTTTTTTTGCTTTGAGCGTAGCGTAACAAGATGCATCGTCGTGTTTTTGTAAGTGTAGTGGTTGTGAGCACATCGTAGGCTACTACCAGGAACATAGACTACATTGGTATTTAAACAGTAACCGATGGTCTTGGGGTAACGTCAGCATTATCGAAACGATTTGCACTGTATGTTGCGATTATGTGAATATCATGCCTAACTCTCATTAGCGTACTCCTCCGGAATCGAGCGTCGCTTGAATGTTGCTTGCGGAATCGTAGGAATACAAACATAATGTTTATTACTAAAAAAGCCGCGCCAACACTGAAACCGCACTTAACGTTAACCTTACATGAAGCCGAACAATAGGCGTACACGAAGTGTGTATTGCTTTGTTGTAGAATTATATCGTCAGCACTGCAACCACATTTGACGTACCGACAATACGCCTGCATAGGGTCTTTTTTGCAAAAAAAGTGCCTGGACGTGGCCTGGCTCTGTGGTAGAATACGTGACTGCTACGCAGGTTTTTTGGGTTCGATGCCTGGTGTGATCTTGGTTTTTATTTTTTGCATTCGTCGGGTCAACACTGCAGACGTCGGTTTTTTTTTAAATCTATCGCATGAAATGAGCTATGTCTGTTCCCACCATTTGAGGATACCGCGGACCGCGGTACACGGGAATGTGCCACACGCGTGTGGCGGAAATGGTCGGACGACGCACGCGACATGCTCTTTTCGTTATTATTGCGATAGCAACTATATGGACACTCTCGGTTGACTTTGGCCGTCGCCGTCTGTCGACGCCATCATGTCCCGGATATGTATGTGTATGTGTATATATAAAAAAGGCATAAAGGAAATAAATCAGTAGAAAAAAAAATCCAAACCACCTGACCGGGAATTCTAACCTGCGACCCCTAGCTCCGCAGCCTGCTGCGCTAGCCAACACAGCCACACGCCATGCTCGTGCCAGCGGTAGAACGGTGAGCTATTCATATGCACCATTTGCCGCTCGTGGTACGCAGATCACGGGACAGCTTGAGCGTGTTTTCTATCACGCAACGCGTTTACAGTTTCTTTAAAATTGAAAACTGCCCTTGAGATGCGCACGAAAAAATGGCTCCGTTGTGTACCGCTCATGATGTAGAAGGAAAAAAAAAAAACACCGGGGGGCACTTGGCGTCAGAGGACCACCGCGTGGCAGGAGACGCAGAGGGGTCATTCCACGTGCCGCAGTCTAAAAGAAAAAGAAGTATCAAACAGTGTCGAAAAGTCATATAATCATATAATCAATCCTTGACAATTCCCCCTGAGTGGGTCAAGTTGGCCATGTCAAGAGGCAACAACAACAACAGCGTCGGCTTCTGCATTGTGGACACTCGCAGCACGTTGCTCTAATACAAACACATAACAACTGCGACAGTTGTTAGTTCACGCTTGCCCTGTGTATACCTATGCGTCCTTTTCGAGCGTCTTTCTTTGTGCTGCGGCGGCGCGTAGCAAGTATCGAGCTGCTTGCCGTTCTTCGTGTGACAAACTAATTTCTTGCTATCGCATTCATTGCTTCGCCCTAGTGGTGAAACTGACTTTTTCATGTCATGTCCAGACAGTCATATTCATCAGACCCTCTTGCTTTCCCAATGCCAGCGTTGGTCTGCTTTAAGTCAAGAAGGTGATCACGCAAGCATCCATGATAGATAGATAGATAGATAGATAGATAGATAGATAGATAGATAGATAGATAGATAGATAGATAGATAGATAGATAGATAGCAACGCTCAAAGTGACTGGTTCGCAAAGAAATGCTTTGAACTTAACAACTGATGATAGCCCCAAGAACAGCATCCTTCTATTGCAACAGCGCCTTGTATTGATCACGGTCTTTTGTTTTTACATTTGTGTTTCGACAAAGGAGTTTCTAATCAGGAAATTAACCCAGGGTCAAATATTTTCATTAAGTGCGAATCAGTAACTTACAATGCGGAAGAAATCAAATAAAAATCTTGTTCAAATAAATAGGTTATCTGTCAATTGATTTTAAATTTTTTTATCTACTTGTATTTGCGGGAAAATGCGTAGTTTCTGCCGGAGATATCGGTATTAGACCGATTCCGCACAGTGAATTAAAATTCTCATAGTGGAAATGTTCAAAGCATACTTCTCATTTTACAAAACAGAAAATAGTGCGAAGAATAAGGTTTTTCCAGTGTACAGCAATCAATATTCACAAATTTAGCGAACCTTCCGCCAAAAAGTGGAGGGTGATCCAGTTAAGAAAAAGAAATACAAGAATCAGGAATTCACAGTGTTAGCAAACAAGGCTTCTGTCGACTCATCGAAAACAGACACGAAAGGGGAAAAGGTGGAAAACTACAGTCGTGTTGTGATTTCGCATTAGGATATTAGGCACTTTCCATTTGATAGCCGATATGAGAAAAATGGAGAGCATAACTACCCGATTGAATTATTATAAAAAGTAAACCAGGGGATTTCACGATGAATGAGTACTTTGGTGAATATCGGAAAAATATATAGCCGGAAGATATACATTGAATGCGCAGAAAAGGTACGTCCAACAATATATCCAAGCTTGATAATTTCATAAAACAACAAGTGAAGTACTTTATGAGGATTAACGAGGCAGGTCGAACAAAGTACATTAGAAAATATGGTGACTGCCTAGATTATTTAACCCCCTATAGATTCAGTGGAAATGACTATATATTTGTTACTAATCTTTATAATCGCTTATCTTTTAAAAGGTATGTCACAAGCATGCAGATATATAGTGCAAGGCACCTTCAAATGAGGAGGTACAAAACGATATAAATGAAGACTTTCTTCACAGTATACACTGTTTGCCTGATCGCAATGACCCAGTGATGAGCCAACCGAAGGACTCCTTGTTCACGTAATTCCTGTGGCCGTGACAAGACCCAGTCCTTCCCAGTGTGCTTGAGTTCGTCGTCCGAGTTGAAGCGCTTCCCTTTCAGATGTTTTCTCAGGGGTAGAAACACATGGAAATCGATGAATAATGGGCGGTTGAATACCTTCTGCTGCCAGAAATCGGATAACGCCTCGCTACTCCTCAATCGTCTAATTTTGTAATGTGAACGCCATACTGTCCTCACGCGCACTTGTGCGTGAATTGGACGGCGCTCTTTATCAGAGCGCCTGCACTTTCCAGCGCATGCGGGTACCCCCCGCATGCTCCGATGCACGGTGGGTACTCCAGCCGCATCCCTAGACATCTCGCTACGTTCACCCATAACAGCATAGGCACCTACGTTTACGGTTTCGGTGTTATGACTTGTCGTTCCCTTTCATTTGAACACCCCTTGTGCAATGATATATGAACTGAAATAGAAAAAAAAAACGAAAATAATGGATGAGTGTTAATAATGAGCAGCAGTCTAGCTGAAATGCTTCTAAGCAACGGTAATTCATAATAATTGATAATAATTTTTATTAAAAAAAATTCGCTCGATAGAAATTCATTTAAGGTAGGTCACCACCTTCGAGAAAAACTTTTACCGTTTTGGTCCAAAAGTTATAATTATGGTTTTGGATTGTTGGGCTTCGGTAAATTTAAGCTTTATGATTATGAAATAGATAAAAATCAAAAACATAAAATTTATAAAATCAAAATGTGCCAAAATATGCATGTTGCGCCAACAGTCATAACTAAAAAACTCTTGTTGCAATTCAAACGCGACTTGGCAACTACGTAGTGAGGACAATGTTCTGTGCATCTAACCTCCACGATCATCATATCTCTAAGCTTGGGTGCGTTATCATAAAAAGACTGAAAAAGTTGATATTTGGCAGGTTTGCTTTGCTCACAGTTGGCCAGTGTACAAAAAGTTACCGCTAGTTTTCAATAATTCTGCTTGAATGCACAGCTCCACCTATAAAGAAACAGCACAAAAAAATTTCATGTGAAAATATTTATTAGGAAGACGGTTATCATTGTTCGCGTAACTGTAGGAAGCAAAAAATCACATTTTGAGAAAAATGGCTTTAAAGATTTCAACCGAATGTCTATGAAACAAAGAAACATTCAATAGACCTGAAATTCAGCAGGCTTATAGCTTGGGACCTCTTTTGAAGCGGCATAATCTTTTTTTGAGCGAGATGAAGCACACATTTTTTTCCTAGCTCGTTTCGTGTCTCCAGCTGACTCTCATCCCCGTGTTCCACAGTGGGTCCACACTTGGAATATTGATTCCCTAACTTTCATAAACGCTTCTGTTTCGTTCTATACTTCGCCATGTTTCACGAAGTACTATAACTTTCTCCTTGAAAACCCAGAACGAAGTCCAAGAGCTCGAAATGGCACACAAAAAAGAACACAGACTGCCGAGTGAGAGCACGCGCAACTTAAACAATAGAGTGCCGCAGCCGAGTAGAGGAAATTTTAAAATAAATTGAAAACATCATGTTCTACAAGCTTTAGAATGTTCTTAAACACCTTAGCATTACGTAATATGTACGCGAAAAACATTTATGACGAGATGGTAGATGTCGAATCGGAATCCTTCAGTTTCGGATGTGTCCAGCAGGTGTTGAAAAAATAGTCATAACTTTCAAATGGCTTAATATAACTGCATTATTTTTTTCTAAACCTTCTTGAATGGACAGGGAACTTGAAAATAAAAAAATCCCAACAACTCAATTTTTTCAAAAAATGCGTTTTTGAAGGTGGTGACCTACCTTAAGCATAAACGATACCAATCCTCCCACACCTGCGAATCTTGAAACTCGAGTGTCAATC
>JALIZH010028930.1:0-15900 GCA_030522465.1 Rhipicephalus appendiculatus | reverse complement strand
TCTTGTTTGCGCTTAAAGTTTTTCACCTTAAATGCTATGTACCAACTAGGCCCAACCGAAGTTTTATTACTGCAGTCGAGCATCGCATCATTTAGTTTAAAAAACAACTGCTACAAACTGGATATATATGTCCAGCCATAGCGTATTGTGCAGTGCATTTAAATAACAAATTTTTCAAGAAGATGCTGAGCGCCCATTCGTTAATAAGCTCCCTTCCCCTTTGATCACATATACGCGTCTGTAGATATTTTCGATTTGTTTCACCCACATTCTTTTTGCTCCAACGGCTTTACAATGGGGAGTGCAGCTTGAATACACAAAGGCATGCATTTCGTGTTACTTTTGTCCGCTCATGGCGTTAACGACTTGGTTCTAAAGTCGATGACTGCGCCGTTGTTTAAGCTATTAATGTCATCGACGACACTCCTCGAGCAACGCTGTTGGATTACAATGCTCACAGGTAACTCTGGTTGTTGATGGTGACTCTTTCTCGCTATGTTGCCTCCAGATGCTCAGATTCCAAAGTCTTCACAGGCACTCTTAATTTTGTTTAATGTCGGGGCGAAGGGCTCATTAAAGTGGGGTAGTCTGCCCGTTACCGAACAGCGCGGAGACCTTGTGCCCACCAATAAGCGAATCGAGCTCGCTAGTTTGTCGTCTTATGTGGTGCTTAAGTGACGGGATCAAATCACGATGCGTCACCTCGTTCTACTGCCGCTACGTGGCGTCTTCAGGTCTTTTTGCGGCAGCTAAGTCGTGCTTCGAGGGTTCCGTTGTGTTGGTGGTGTGTACTGAAGATTCCGTCACAGCGTCGTCATCGGTGGCGGACAAACTTCTATCTTTCGACGAAAAGCAACTGCACCTCCAATCGGTTGCTGCGTTTTGTTTTCCTGATATTGTGTCACCGATCGTCCCCGTTAAGCGCATGTGATGTGATCGCGTAGCGGTGACTTGCAGCGCCATGCCTTCTTCAACCGGGAAGGTCGTCGGGGTTTCAACTTGGCTACTGTGCGTTTTTTTTTGCAATATTGCATGGTTGTTTACCTCACCCTGCAAGAGGTACCTTAAGAGACAAGCCAAGCAGTTCTTTGCAGTGGTACTGGCAGTGTTGTTACCTGTAGCCGGCTTCTCTGCAAAGGTTACAGTGTTGGTGGTGGTTGGATGCGCACCTTATTACGGTCTGTTTCGGTGCGCGCACGAAAGCGATAAGCAGGGGAGGTGGTGTCAACCGCTGCGGCGCATTCTGACGACTGAGCTGCGGCTGCGCGGAGCCTTGACGTGGAAGCGGATGTGGAGCGTAAAGGGGGACAGCAGCCGCGTACAGGTCAGTTCCGAATGAGGCCGTGGCAATGGAGGACTCGCAAACTGTTGCGCGTAACCGACAAAGAGACAGACACACACGATGCACTCAGTGTGTCTCTGTGTTCCTGCCTACGTATTTTACGCCCAACAGTTTATGAATAATGACAAACCAACAAGGCCAAGTTTACGCCCTTCTGAAGCTATGCAGAAACTAGGTGTGGTTGCGGGATTTTCTCGCGGACAGTATCTGCGATTGAATACGTGTGAGACCGCACAACGATAACGCTCGACAGAGATAGTTCTTCGTGCAAAACGACACTTATGATCTCGTTCAAGTGTACAGAGCGGAATCCGTGATTTTCTGCAAAGCATGGCGTTTAGCATCAGCTGTACTGACTGCGTATTTTCCGGCGTCATATGAATCACCGTCACCTTCGAGAAAAATGTTCAGGAGGTCTTCGTCAGGTTTAAAATCAGTCTCGCGAAGAGGTCCCGTTTAACTCCCGACATGAGGAATCTCACTTTTGCCTCGTCGGCGTGGCCGGAGAATCGCGTCGTCTTTCCTGTCAAGAATGTGAAGCCTTCGTTTGGCTGGGTCATGTGGGTTTGCAAGCTCATGTGGCCTCTACTTTGAGCACTACGTTGGTGAAAGAGGCTGGCAGTCAGGCGCGGCGGTTGTCCCGCGTTGACATGGTGGAACCCCCCATTCAGAGCCATGTCCTGGCGGAGTCTCGCAAAGAAAGGTACTCATGGCGCAGCATGTTGTCGAAGCCCCAGTTGTCAAGTGCAGTAATGATCTCATAAATTCTGAGCCACCTTTCTTGAATCTCAGATGCCGTATGACGAAAAGTGGGCGGAGCCCTCGGCTACTCCATCACGACTGTTAGGCGATAAAGTGGATGTCAAGGTGGCCGGGAATTTTATAGTGGTAAATCTTACCTGATGGGGCAGGGGCGCGTACTCCTGTTGGAACCCTTGTTGTCTGCGGCTAGCTCTGTGCTGCGTGATGGCGTTGGTGTTTTCTTGCCGTGGCTTTGCGTTGTGTTACAGTTATGAAAAAAGGCTCCATTTAGTACATACGAAAAGATATACTCTGCAGCCACAATTCTTAATCTAAGTTTTTAATAATGAAATTAAAAACTGGCCCAACGTTTCGAGACCCGTTTGGTCTCTTCACCAGGCCGTGACTGTCCGGCCGGCTCCGAAGCTAGCGACCTTTCTTAGTGTTTGTCCCCTTCTCCCCCTCTCCACCGTCGCTCCTCCCGTCCATTCTTGTTGCGGTCGGTGCTGATTTCTCCATTGGTTCCAGAACCAATGGAGAAAGCAGCACCGCATCAAGAACGGCACTATTGTATTGCTATTGTATTGCTCTTTCCCTTATTTCCATTGTTATGCAAAGTGCCTTGGCTTGTGTTTGCAAGTCATCTACCTATAGTCAGTGTTGCACACCGTCATAACTGTAACACAGGGGGGCCGGGCCTAGTCAAGCTGCAGTAAGGCCGCTTTTTCCCGCAACCCCTCTCTCCTTGCTGACACGAATTAAAGTTTGGACTTTGATTTCATTGCAATGAGCGCAAAGGAACAATCACTCAAGGGAACTACACACGAAGAGAACGGACGCCACCACCCGTTGTCTTTCCGTGCCGTTTCCTTGTACTCTTGTTGACTTGCACTTGTTAGGATGTGTAAGTTTGGTCTCCGTTAACTGGCCCAAATTTCTGTGTAGTTTACTATTGGCGCTTTAGCTTATTTCGAGGCTTCTCGTGGGTATCTGCTACATTAACTGGCAATCACTTTTACCACACGTCACCAATTTGTGACGGCGAAGAAGGCGGCTGTCATACTGCGAAATATAGAGCTCTCTATTGAACTAGCGTTTGCGAAGAACACGGAAAAACTCCAAGTGCGAGAATACTGGCAGTACAATGCTAGCGGTGAGTACGGACGTTAGTTGGGGATAATGGTACGACAGAACTTGTCGGCTTTTATATAGACATGAACGGCCATTTCAGCGGGACGAACGCTGTGTGCGTCACTCCCAGGATTAACTCGCTTAAAATTGTGCGCACAATGTTACCATAGGGTTTTAAAATATCGTGAAATTTCCAGAACAGACTGGGGCAAGGGTTGAGCCAGTGATAAGCTGCAACAATGAAAATAAACTTCTATACGTAACAATATCTGCCTGCATACACATGCTAGAGCACACACTGTTATTGAAACGACCATGCCTGCTTCACAATGTATTTAGTTGATTTTTAACTGTTGTTGAAATGACATATTTTACGTGCATGTCGCAAATGTTGGTACTGTAACCTGTTGTTCATTAATGAAGAATTACGCGCCCAGCGTAATTCTTCAGTAATGAATCAGTAAAGGTTTGTAATTTACACAGAGCAGCGCAACGTGGCAGGGTCTTAGGGGAAGTACACATGCAGGTGTGCCGCATGCACGTACATCATACCATGCCCATTGTCGTGTACACTTTGTAAAGAAAACAACCGTCATCGCCTCACGTTGGTACACCTATGGTGCTTCTCAAAACACGTTATTCGAAGGTCGCCACATTTACATTACAGTTACTTCAAATAACATCACCTATACTTTCCTTGGCATCATTGTATGTTCTCATTAATATTGTGTCGAACAAGGAAAACGAGCCATTGAGTTTACACTTCTTTCCTTCATTCATAGCGAGGGTATCCGTCTGGCAGGCTTGGATGCCTTCAGGTGGTGTGCGAGGGGTTATTATTCAGCTGCCAGCTCGTAATAAGATCACGTGCTACGTGGCGCGAACAGGCAAAAAGAGTGTTCCACACTCGCCGTAATAGCAACAAGTGGCGCTGACCGACGCTCCCACGTTTAAATGCACGTAAAAGTGAAGTGGTAGAGCATCGGACGCGTTATTGGAAAGTCGCATGTTAGGTCCCTGCCCACGGCAAGTTATATTTTCGTGCACTTTTGTTTCTCCACATACACATTAGGAATTACTTCATATAACACCACCTATACTTTCCTTGGAATCGTTGTCTATTAGTTCTCATTATTATTGTTTCTAACAAAAAAAACGAGCCCTTAAATTAACACTTTCCCTAAAAATTTACGTAATATGCACAGATATATTTAATTGAGCACTCGTAATTGACATACGTGCCAGCTCTTTACCACAAGGAATGGGATTCGGGCGCGGGGGGGGGGGGGGTCCCGTTATGGTAGCTAGCTCACGCCGTCGTCCACATAGCCGATGTTTTCCAGTGAGAACAACACGTTCTTACCGGAACTTATTGCGATAGCAGTTATATAAACACTCTCGGCTGGTTTTCGCCGTCGGCGTCGGGGTTGGCGGCACCGTCATGTCCTGTATATGTATATGTATCTGTATATTTATAAAATCCCCAAAGAAAAATGATTGTAAATACATGTAAAAAATACATGTAAAATGAAATAAACTTCAAAAAGAAAAATGGTTCCAATGCGTGGCATCGCTTTGCAGCGCGCGGCGCTAACCGCTGCGCCACGAAAGCGCACGTCCTTCAACGTTCAAACGGCGAGCTATTTATATACAGCGTGTCTTCAGCGTGTTTTCAGCATTACCAGCGAGATGGCGCAAAGGGCGCGCTCGGCGGGGCTTTAGCTCGGCTCCCCGCTCCCCGCTCGTCGCGACGCTCGCGCTCGCGTACTTTGCCCCGTGGGGGGGGGGGGGGGTAGACGCCCGTGCGCGCGCGCGCGCTTATCTCGCGGTTTCGCGGGAACGATTGCGTTGTCGTTACCGAGCGCGCGACGGTCACTTCGCTCGCTGCAGTCCCCACGTTTGCGAAAAGGGCACGCTTTTCAAACACAACGAAGTAATAACTGTTACACTTGTTAGTCGGCGCTCGTCTGTACCTGTGAATACGTTTCGTGCGTCGTTTTTGTCTGAGCAGTGCGTTGAGTGTCGAGCACTGAACGTTGTTGGTTGATCTCGTCCTGTGCGTGTTGTTACCGTGCGTCATCTGTTCGTGAGCAGCGCGCTGCACGTTTCGACCTGCTTGCCATTCGTCGCTTGACATTCCAAGTTGTTGCTATTCCATGCATTGCTTCGCTTTGTGGAGAAACTGTGACTTTTTTTTAACACGAAAGTGTTTTATGCCGGGGTCCACCAAGATTTGAGTGACGTATTTCCGTCACGGAAATGACGTCGAAAAAAGATACACATGATCAGAAGACAAAGAAAAAAAGTTGCGTCAACGGGAGTCGAACCTACGACCTCTAGGTCCGCGACAAGAGATGCTGGGCACGCTACCCACTGCGCCACGGTCACATACTTCGCAAGCTTTAAAAACAAGCCTTTTATATCTACCACTGTCCTCTCACAGTGCTCTTGCTAAGAGAAGTAATGCATTATGACCGTGAAATGCACGATTAGTTTCTTCAAAGCGTTGTTTCTCCGCGTCCGTCCCAGTTGGAGTGTTTCGAACAGTAAACGTGCCATTTGGCCGACGCATTAACACACTGCCAGGTGGCGACCTTACCCCTAGCATCCGCACTCGTAGCATCCGTCGGTACCAAAAATAGCTGTGAGACGCGCGAGTGCGTCGCGCGGCCGTAACACCGCGTCCCTAGCCATGTTTCTAGCTCGCCCTGCGAAAAATCGCAGCCGGGCCAACGGGGAAGACACGACGCGCGTTGCGTTTCCTTCTGGTCGGGCAGCGTTGTTCAATAGCACTAACATGCCGCGAGTAGGCGACTTTTGCCCAAGTTCGGCGCCCAATCATTGACGCTCTTCTGGCTGTCACACCGCTTTCAATGAACCCGCTCTCACTGTACAGCTACCACAAGCATATATGACCACAAGGGTTTCTTTAATCATTCATCATAGACGTTAGTCGTTGGGATACAGATGTACCATCTAGCGTCAACGTGGATGCATCCCCGTTAAAGGGTGCTATAACTGTCAACACACCAATAGACATTGTGCAAGCTCTCTTATATCAATGTGCAGTAAACATTCGACTGCTTCTGTAAGGACACGTTTCACTTTCGTGTTATACCGATTCCTATGACGGAGGGATCAACCATGTTTTTTTAACAGCTACAAGAGAGAGCGTTTCACTGCCGACACAAGACCATAATTCGCATTTTTGTACACACGTCTTCGGCTTTTATCCGCCATATACGCTGGTACAGTTGCGGCACCACTAGACAAAATCAGTTCCATCCCCTCTCATACCCCCCATGGGACCCCATGCATTTTCAATGAAGTTTGCGCATCCGTTGTGCAAAAAGAAACGTGTGTCATCTCTCGAAAATATTTCACACCGACGACTCGACACATATCCTCGCTTCCACCGCCTTGGCATACTTCAAGCTAACCCTCTCTCTCCAATATTGTTTGATTTATTTCGGTTGACGTTGGAGCACGCGTTGTGCAGTCAGCAGTGCACCCATCATAACCGGTTGATTTGCAGTTGGTATACCGTTTTTACAAAGTTGAATGAAGCTTTAAGTAGTCGCCCTTCTTTATGCTCGCGAATCCACGAACATTACTTCTAAAAACGTATTTTGTGAGGAGTTTCACGTACCAAAGGAGTATACAAGGTGCATGCTTGCTTATTTCCTATATAAATCTCAGTAAATCCGCACGTGCGCATTTCCTCTATACACTGAGCAGTTTCGTGCCTAATTTAAAGGGCATGTGATAGAGGATCCCGGCTTCAACGATGAAAGTGAATAATTTTCAGAAATATGTAGTTGTAGTGCACTTTTAAGTTTCTCGTATTTTTTGTCTGGTCTGTGAAAAAATAAAAAAACAGACAGACAGGGAGACAGCCACGCAAGCAGGCATGCAGGCAGGCAGGCAGTGACATGGGGAACGTGGTTTTGGATCGCGAAAAAACGCTTCGCATTTCAACACAGCGCTCTAGCAAACTTCACTTTTTACGCGCGCGATGGTTGTGGGATAAACTGCACATTTACTCCCTACCAGCGGCATATCTTCACAACATTGCCGCAAAGCAATTGTGATGTGCGTATCAGTGTGCTGCCGTAGATGAATATTTCTGTAGTTTTGCTGAACTTTTCTTAAGCTATGCATAAGCGTATGAAATCAATTATCACTTTTGTTTCCCTGTTACCATTAATATGCTATGTATTTTACGAGTGGACGCTTATGTCCCGAAAAAGTGATGAGTACTATGAAATAGGATCTGCAGCGCCACGACGCAAGCTTTTTCACTTTCTTCTGATAGATTGTTAGTGGCAAACTCCCAACTATAATGCGTACGGGTTCACTGAACAACTACAATTACACCAATAAATACCGTCTTTAAGACTCGTAGTATTTCAAGGTGCTGTTCTCGCCGGGCTACTCAATACGCAATGTTTTTTTCTGCAATACAGCAACGTAATGAACAGCAGTGTTCATTAGGTTGCTGCATGGCAGGCATGGTTTGAAATGCGCTTGCACACGGTGTACCGAATTTTTATATTGTGGTCACGTGATTTCATAGTTGGTGTTACTTTGCGTTTACGGCTGTATTGCGTGACCTATATCGAGAAGAAATTTTTTTTTATCTTTGCAAGTAACCTACCGCTTTCTTACTTTCACCGATGTAGTGGCAATCGAGAATTGGCTACTGCCCTCAGGGTGACGCCCTGCTGGGAAAAATGAACGCTTACGAGAACCTCTACCTGTTCGGCCGACTTCGAGGGGTACCGGAAGAGCGCCTGCCTGAGGTAGTTTCGCAAATTATCGAAGTCACAGGTTTGCAAGAATATGCTGGCAAGAGGTGTGACTATTACAGGTAAGTTTCTGCGCAAGATATGGCGTTGCCAGCTGATCATCATCTACTGTGATAACTGGTGAGATTTTATGTGTCAATACCACCATACTGCATCGCATGAGTCTTTCACTATTTTTAGGTATCTGGTACGTTACACTTATAACGAATGCCTTGCGCAAACCACGCCCCGAAAGTCTGGGAGCCTTCCAGATCATTTTAGTGTCCTCATAGACGTCAGACTCTGGAGTTTTGCAGACACGTAGCGCCACCTGTCGGAGCAGTTTTGGGTAGTGCAAAGTCCAACTCCCTTGCACGGTTTCCTGTGCAACCAGGTGCAACTAGCGAGTGCGAAACAACAATTGAGCTAATTATTAGGTGTGTTGGCGCATTGAACACTCAGAAGAAGAACTACGAATTTCTCTCCGCTAGTCGGACGCGCAACCGAACCGCCAGGAAGTGCTTGCGAGAACGACGGCGAAATCAAGAGCAGACGCAACAGCTCCGCTGGCTACGAAGGAAGGCCTCAGTCGACGCTACTGTTGCGTTGTGAATTGCCACGGACGTAAAGGACTTCAGTTTTACCGATTTCCGTAGCTGTTGCACGAAGCAGAACGGCGAGAGCGCTGGATACCTTCATAAAATCGGAATCTGGTGTAACACATGGTTAATGTCCTTAAACGCAAACAAAACGTCACTAGTCTCTATTCATCGCCGACAGTGCTACCCATCTTCATCATACTTCATTAACAACACTGAAATTTCATGCGTAAGTACATACAAGTATCTAGGTGTCCATTTATCTTCTGATTTAACATGGTCTCTTCACATAACGCACATTACTAACGAAGCAAACCGTGCTCTTGGCTGTCTACGTCGAAACCTTCATCTAGCCCCTACCCCTGTCAAACTACTCGCTTATCAGACACTAATCAGACCAAAACTTGAGTACGCATGCGCTGTTTGGGACCCTCATCAGAGTAACAACACTAAAACACTTGAAGCGGTGCAAAACCGGGCAGCAAGATTCATCTTTTCAGATTATTCATATCAATCAAGCGTAACCGAACTTAAATCTCGTGCTAACCGCTGTTTAGCTCGACTGTGCCTGTTTTTCAAGTTCTATCATGCATCACCTCGTACTCCCGCCATCAAGCCAACTCATCGTCATTCAGACCGCATCAACCACGAGAAAGCTGTGTACCCGTCAACTGCTCACACCACTGCGCACCTTTCATCCTTTTTGTCAAGACCGCACAAGATTGGAATGGCCTTCCTCCTGACGTTGTGCACCACTCCAGTATTATCAACTTCAAAGTAGCGATCGATCATCTACCCCTTTAACCCATTGTAATAGCCCACCCCTCATGTAAAACCCCTCCATTGGGGCCTTTGAGGTATTGTAAATAAATAAATAAATAAATACGGGTCATTGCGAACGTATCGGGTAAGCGAATTACTCGCGTTCTCCACAGCCGGTAGCATGAGAAAGTGTGATAATGTGGGTCTCGTGTTCTTTTTTTAAGCAGCCTTGACGTAGAACCGTGGTAACCTTGACTATATGAAGCTCAGCAGAGCCTAAGACCGCGGTGCGCGCCGTGCAGCAGTTACTAAATACAGACGGGTGAAGCGCGCGATAAACATCGCGCACTCCGCGACCACCCATATCTGAACTGGTCGTCACCACACAGCATCGCGCACGTACGCACTGAAGGCTCAAAATTCCGGCTTTAACTAGTAAATGCTAACACGTGCATCATACAAGTAAATCGCAAAATGTTGGTCGTGACCACCGTCAGGTTTTTCTTGCCCGTGGTCTTCGCTATTGTCGGAGCTCTCTTGGAGGCCACGGTTTTGCCTTTCGTTGTACACCGAGAAAGTGGACACGCACGTATCCCCATTTGCAGTATATACAAACGTAAGACAACTGTCAACGGAACATTCGAATATGCGTAATAAAATAGTTCAACGCACAGGAAGCCAGAGATGGATGGAGAATGCAGCTGCAAAGGCGAAAATCTCCGGGGCCAATCGTGCCTGATAAAGCGAGCTTCATACCACTGATCGTAAGATATTGCTCGTGTATGTACTTCATCACTTCGTATATGCCCAAATTTAACGCATTTAGGCGTTACGGGATGCACGTCGGAGTGCCTCGAACACGATGTCATGCGATGCTCGCTTGCACTCGCGAGTTGCAGCACGCCGAAATAACTGCATCTTTTGCATTTTACGCGCAGTTCACTTTGATGAGCGTCCTACTTTTCCGAACCGAGGGTGGATCGACGGAAGAAGCTTTCGAGGTCCTTGCTTTTCAGGAAACCGCGCCTCAACACCAACGAAAGAGGGGGGAGTTCTATAGCGGCTTATGCGCATTCGGTTGCGGACGGCTCTCTATGCACTACCCAGTTATGGCCAGGGCGGCGATGAGAGCGCTGGTGGATGGATGGATGGATTCTATGAGCGTCCCCTTTATAACGGGGCGGTGACATGTCTGCCACCAGGCTCGAAAAAAAACTTTCTTTTTATGTTGGCCTAATGCCTTATCTACATTGATTAAATCTCTGCTATTATAGCAAAGAAAAATATAAATTCATGGTCCATCTCTCTGCCTCTTAAGGCAGAATGACCTTATTTTTCCCCATTCTTCATTTTTGTCCTTTATCTCTACTTTTCTGCCACCAATACTCTAACCGTCTCTTACTTATTTCTATCGCGGACGTGTTCAGCTTTCCATTGTTGTCCCTAAAACCCAAGGCGTCATGTAGACTCGTGCCCACACGTATATCTGGGTGGAAATCGCCGCATTCAATCAATACATGTTCCATCGTTTCCTTAGTTCCCCTACAGCATGTACATTGTTCTTCTTCGTTACAGAATCTCGCTTTATAGCTACGCGTTCTAAGGGAACCCGACCTTGCTTCAAACAGTAAAGCGTTTCCCCTTGAATTATCATAAAACCTCTCCCTCCTTATTTCCTTTTTTTCCCTTTCGGTAGTCACTGAGAGCCGGCTTCTTTTCCATCGCTGTCATCCAATAAGACCTCTCCGCCTCTGACTTTTCGTTTAATGCTCCTTGTTGCCATGTCGCCCACGCTGCTAGCCGTATATTTACTGGTGAGCCTCCTAGTTCTTTTTCTCCACTGCGTGTCGACGCTTTTTCTATACAAATACTTGAAAACCTTCCCTGCCCATCTACTCTCCTTCATTTTCCTCAGCCTCTCTTCAAATCTAATTTTGCTCTGCGCTTCCCTCAGTTCAAAACCTGTCCATCCCATATCACCCTTTACAGCCTCATTTGTCGTCTTCCCGCGAGCGCCCAACGCGAGGCGTCCCACAGTCCTTTGATTTACATCCAATCCTGATTGCACCTCTGACTTCATGCACACCACTGAGTTCCCAAATGTAAGCCCCGGAAGCATCACACCTTTCCACAGCCCTCGAAGCACCTCCTACTTATTGTATCCCCATACCGCTCTGTGCTTCATGATTGCAGCATTCCTCTTTCCCTTTGTTACCGATGCTTTCAGACTCTGCCCAGGCGGTGTTTTTCGCAGCGCCGCCTGGGCAGAGTCTGACGTCTATAGCCCTGAGCCCCCAAACGCCAACAGTGGAGTTTATTCTGGAACTAACGCAACCACCAACGATATGGCTCGAATGTTCGACGTCGCATGTAAAAATCGCGATGCGCCTTTCCGCAGATCAGATTATCGATGACCGACGCTCCTTTCGCCATCATACTATCAGTGGACAGATTGTATGGCTTGGAGTCTGAATTTTGGTTTCGCGGGCCCAAGTTCATCCAAATAAAGAGTTTCCTTTTGAACACACCGGCTGCCATGTTCAACACCTCGACCGCGTAATATTTGGTGAAAGTGCGGGGTTTCAACCCAGTCCCTCTCGCTCCACATGTACCTTTCGATGTCAGTACGAGTCTTCCGAAGAATAGGAAATAGCAGCTCAAAACCCTGTTCCTGCGATACAATCACTGCTTTTCGTCATTTTCAAGAGTCCGATAGACCCCAGTCGCAAGACACCACATCATAACTGAAGAAAGTGCCTGATCTAACCGTCAGAGCCAGTATCTAGTTTCGACGCGCGAACGTGATTGAGGAGTATCCACTCACGCTTGCCGCAAGTGGGCGCGACGGGTAAAGCGTGCGCAAAAGACACTATATATGAAAATGTTTAATTATTGAAAAAACATTTACAGGCAGCGGGTGGGTGGGGCCCCTAACAGCTCCAGGGGCTTGAGCAGCGCGCCACGCCTGGTCAAGGAGTGCTAGTTGCACCCCTAGATCAGATCCTCGCTGATGAGCAAACTCCCACTGCTGCTTTACGGAAATTTTCCCGGGTAACTTCGGATCATTGAATTGGACGAGGAAAGGAGAACGGTTGGTCTCAACATTAATATGCAGTAAACTAAGGTAATGTAGAACAGTCTCGGAAGAGAACAGCGCATCGAGATAAGTAGCGACGCACTGGAGGTGGAAACGGAATACGGCTACTTAGGACAGGTAGTTACCGTGGAATCGAACCATGAGAGTGAAATAGCTTTAAGAATAAGAATGGCGGGGAGCACATTTGGCAGGCATTCTCAGATAATGAATACTCAAATAATGAATGTCGCACAAGAGAAAAGTATGTAACATCTGCATCTTTGTGGTACTTACCGACAGAGCAGAGACCTGGCGTCTTACAAAAAGGGTTCAGCTTAAATTGAGGACAACGCAGCGCGCAGTAGAAAAGAGAATGTTAGGTGTAAAGTTTTAAGGGACAAAAACAAAGGAGAGTGAGTCAGGGAACAAACTGGTGTTAAGGACGTATTAGTCGAAATCAAGAAATGGGCATGGGCAAGGCTTGTAGCACCTTGGCAAGGTAACCGCTGGTTATTAAGAGCATTATTCTAGATTTCCAGAGAAAGAAAACGCATAAAGTTAGATGGACAGATGAGGTAAAGCTGTTTGCGACTATAACGTGGCCGCCACAACCACAGGACCGGGTAATTGGCAGAAGATAGGAGAGGCCTTTGCCCTGCAGGGGGCGCAGTCAGGCAGATGATGATGAAGTTCTGGGGGTCTATTCTGGTAAGCGCACGTTATGTTGGCGAGATTAGCCCTGCCCCACATCACGGGCAGCTATCGGTGTACATTGTTCGGTGACCGGCATGTTTCAAATAAAGGTTAGCATATTTATGTGTTTATGTGCGGTCCAGTCATAACAGTCCCGGCCGGATAGATTAGGGTGTGGTGGACTGTGCTTTGGTTGCTCAACCTATGAGACCGGATAGCGCAGCTAGTCCCTCAGTCATCCGAGCGGCCGACCACTCCGACGAAAGCCCTTTCTTACCAGGAGATATCCGCAAAGGACACAGTATCCGCTCTGTTGGAGCAACGCCACCCGTTCTTTCATTCTCCCTTCGTATATTTTTAGCGTGCACACTTCTCCGGTTAATGCATCATCTCGTAGAATCCATCGCTCCCAATAAGCTCCACCGTCGCTTTACCGATGGTTCCCACGTTTGTCAGTCACACGTTATTCGTACCTTAATTTCGTGACGATAATGGCCGCTACAGGCGGGGAAAATGCGTGTGGACGCTCATTATAGGCACTTCATATGTACATGATAATCATCATACGGGATGTGTCTTCTTCACTCCTCCCAAGATCATGATGCGATTAATCTGGGCAATAAATAGGATCTCGTACAATGTCTTCGGGACACTTTAACGGAGTGGTGACTGCTTCTTGACAAAATATACATTGGTGGTTGCGGAAGTGTCGCTTCTAACAAAAACAGCAGTGTACCAGATTTCTGTTGACAGCACGAACAGCGGCAGAGCTAAATTTTTGATCAGTGGATCGGCCTTCATAGTGGTTTAGGAAAAAGAGTGGCGCTACGTGAACATCGTGCTTGTCCATCTCAGTGAAGGAAGGCAAGAAAGCTATGCCGTTCCAAAATCAAAATCAAAGTGGTAAAAGTGTCTTGCTCTGGGTAAAGAAAGAGTTAACGAATAGAGTGGAAATTATATTCGCCGTTTCAGTACCTTAGCAACAAAGGAAGAAATGAACAGAATGGGGAGAGAAGCGCGAAAGCAGAAGAGGGGCAAGTGGAGCGGTGCCTTAAGCAGGGTAACTCGAAGCGTGTGAATGCGAGCCGCTTAGTACTTATACACATAGGTCGGCAAACTCACTCATGAGTCGACTCACTCAGACTCACTCAGACTCAGATCGAGCCGTGAGTCTGAGTCTGAGTGAGTCCGGGTGAGTAATATTTTGGTAAGTTTGAGTCCGAGTGAGTCCGGTTGAGAAAAATTTTAGTGAGTATGAGTCCGAGTGAGTCCGGTTGAGGAAAATTTGGGTGAGTCTGAGTCCGAGTGAGCCCTAAGCTCAAGATGTATTTCTTGAGTGAGCCTGAGTGAGCTCTACACTTGTTTGCCGATCTACGGTTCTACTTACGCAACTTAGCTTTACTATCAGCCTTACGTAGGTTCATGTTTATACTCACGCCGACTCAAGCATACTTCAAAGCATCAGTGTCCATACGCCAGCTCAATATTTATTGGTCAGAGGCGTGAGTTTTGGAGGAGGGGGGGGGGGGGGGCGGGTGGCGTGAACTCTTCCCCGCCCCCCGAAGACCGTTTCCCAGGAATTTTTGATAAAAATATTTCATGTGAGTTATCTCTTTAAAAAAAAAGTCCTTACTGTATTGCAACCACTGATAAGGTAAGAGATGAAAAGGCGCCAATTACAGCACCGATTACGCGAGATACTGGTGTTAAAGAGCATTTACACCAAGTTCGAAGAAGCCAATTGTACTCTAATGGACTCATGAGTCGGCTCACTCAGACTCACTCAGACTCAGATGCAGCCGTGATTCTGAGTCTGAGTGAATCCGACTGGGAAAAATTTTAGTGAATCTGAGTCCGAGTGAGTTCGGTTGAGGAAAAGTTTGGTGAATCTGAGTCCGAGTGAGTCCCAAAGGCAAAACATATTTCATGAGTGAGTCTGAGTGAGCTCCACATGTTTCGCCGACCTATGCATATACATAGCTAAAAACATCCCAAGATAAACACAGATAAGATACAACGCTTGTCCTTAGTCCATCTTGCGTTCTTTTCTACTATGATTTGAGAAGGGGTTGAAAAGAAGATGGATAAGAAAACGAAAATGGCCACGTCGTCGCGTTTGGGCACATGTAGCATCCACTTAATGAAAAATATATGATAAATTTTCAATTCAACAATAGATTGCCAGCAAAAATATTTCTTACAACAGTGGCAGTATGGACCGCCCAATGAAACTAATATTTTTACGAAATTAATATGTTAACGTTAGCACAAATGTGACCGAGCACAGCAAGGAAAAAAGCATAAAAATACAGCACTTTCTTATTTCGTGTTGTCCTTTTTCCGCTAAGGTGAGGTGAGACTTCAAAAGTGAGGTTCAAATTGAAGCTGTATAGCAGTGATAATAAGAATGTTAATGATAGATGTAGCTTGATTGTAGCTCAAAATTGGTTTTAAATTTATTTTGTTTTATTTTAGTTTTTCTTCATGTGTTCTTTAAAATTAACTGTCCACAGAGCATTGTAGTCTTGTACAATAGTAGCAGCCAACAGTTTCAAGAAGCGTACCTCCAAATTGTAAGCGTACCTCCAAAACTACATTTCTTATTTGCATTTGTCGATGTACGAAAATGGCCACCTATGGCTGTTTTTTTTTGCATACCACAAAGCACACGAATGTACGTTGGCTTGTGATTAATGAGAACTAACAGACAATGATGCCAAGGAAAGTATAGAGGATGTTATTGGAAGTAGCTGTAATGTAAATGGAAAG
>JALIZH010028929.1:0-10996 GCA_030522465.1 Rhipicephalus appendiculatus | reverse complement strand
CAGGTGCTTAGATTCATGGGTGACTAAGAGTTCGTTGAGCAATAACCACCTTCACCCTGCACAGTTTAAAGAAAGCAGATTACATATTTCTGAAATAAGAGACATCCTGTGCCTGCATTATACAAGTTAACTGTTGTTAGTAAAGAACCCACAGAACCATAAGGCATGCAAGACAAGGACAAACAGAAAACGTGAAACACACAGGTGGCAATTAAAAAGCTTATATTTAATAGTGCATGAAATATACATGCAAAACATATTCTAGATTGCCTGCTCGAAATTTGTGAAATCACAGGTTCGCTGCGAGACAGACTGTACTTACACACAGGCATCACCCAAATAGATCAGTTCCACCTTTATTTAATAATGTTGAAAGTCAGTCAACTGCTGCACTTGCTAAAAATTGTTATGAGCTCAGTAAAGTTAATTCCATTTCACAATGCTTTCATTATTTTTATTTATTACAGCATGCATCAAGAAAACCCTTAATCAGCTACTGTCATCCTATTCTAATTTTCTTAAAAGCAATCACTTAGTGACCTCCTGCATACACCAGCATAGTGTCCAATGCATGTTAATGCATGTTAAAGACAATTGACTCTGCACTGTCAACTAGCTGGCTGGTGTTTCGCTTTTGCAAGTGAGGTTCTTTGTGCTGCATTGTCTCATGTACTCCTGTTTACATAGCCCTTATAATTCTCAGCTAAAACAGCAGCCAACTGGCCTATGAAATTATGGAGGCAGAAGTGATAGATGGTTTAGGCAATACCTGTACACAACACCCTTCCATGCCTCTATCCCATTAAAAATTACCATACTTGCAATATGACAAAAATTTTCTCCATGATCATTGCTTTAACCATTTCAGAAACTGCAGTAGATACGCTAAATAGAATAATGTGGTTCTTGTTTAAAGCAAGCTACAAGTTAAATTTGGATCTAGAAAAAAACATTCTACATGATGTCTGCAAGAACAAAATCCTTCTGCCATAAACATATGCCAGATGAGGCCACCTGCCATGCACTCACACATTCCCCTTTTTATAAGGATGGCAGCTAGAGCACCCAATAAATGGTATTTGTATAACCCAGTTATAACGGATCCAGACGCTGAGCAAATTCGACAATGAAAATATTCACTGCTCATGATTGCTAAGCCCTGTCAATTAGAGCACAAAAATTATACCCGCTTTCATAGCAAAACTGAGTGGCATTCCTCGGTAGGTCCTGTTTGGTCATAGGCATGCAAGGTAGTAACCGCCTTCCAAAAGTCACAATGACGTGTTCTGGTTCATGATGCCTCGGGCTGCCGCACAGGCCGTGCAAGCAAACCCAAAACACCATCGTCTCATATATAGCTCTCTTTCGAACTGACGGCCTCGCCTCTTTCGTCACAAATAAACAATTCATAAAAAACTTCAGAGGTCTCACATGCCACAAGCACGATATTATGAGGCTCACCACAGTGGAGGGCTCCGGAAATTTCGACAACCTGGTGTTCTTTAACGTGCACTGACATCACACAGTACACGAGCCTCTAGCATTTCACCCCCATCTAAATGCGACCAACGCAGTCGGGATCGACACACATCTTCAAAGTAATAACTTTCCATAAATGTGTAGCAAGCAGTCGAATTAAAAACTACAGGTCTATCACCGTTACAGTGAAGTTCCGACGGCGTCGTACACTAGCGAGCTAATCAGACGCCTTAAACTCATTGCTTAAATGGGCGAACACACTAGAGCACATTGTCTACCATTAGAGATGGCCCGACGCGTAAATACGAGACATCGAGAAGAGCACCAATATGTCGAATATATTGAGCAGAGAACGGGACCTATCTAAAACGCATGCTGTGTGGCGAAGCGAAGCCACAGGCACTACACTTCGTTGTACAATAACGTTGCAGACATGATTACAATTAAGAAAACCTAAAGAACGGCACATACACACGTGAAACCCACTTTCGCGAACCACATTTCGAGACTTGAAGCGCTGGAATGAGCGTAGTACTTTCGATTGGCCTGTCCCGTTCTCTAATTTATATCGAGCGAGTGCATGAGGCAAGAGCAATGATGTCATCTGAATGTCTAGTCCCTAAATGTATAATCAAAAGGCACGGTAACAGTGCAAGTTTGCCCGCCGCGTCACAGACCGGTAGCACTAACAAAAAGAAAGCCGCGGTCAGACACACGTGAAGCATACATACACGATTCCTCGAGGTGCTTGCAGGCAGTGTTACTTGAAAGAAGGTAATTACTAGCACTAGCAATGAACACTGGGCTCAAAACGCAGCATGAACCGTGGACAGGGTAGCGTGGACGACGTAGACACAAGAACACAAGCAGCAAGCAGCCCGCCAAAAGCGATTACCGCGACAACAGCGCCAATATCGGTGAGCACGGCAAAGCACGGCTGATGAAAATTGTTGAAAATATGGTGGCCGTGACGTCATTTTTGTTGCCGCACATTTGCCGGAAAAGTGGCGCTTAACAATTTACGCCTGCGCGGCGCCTTCTGAATTAAAGCACACCAATATTGAGGCCGGAAAGTTTCAGACCTCTTCGGTATAGCTTATTGCGTATGCGGCCTTACCTTGAATGCCACGATGTCGTAGTATGAAAAAGCATAGCCTCTGGGAAAGGCGGTTGAAGCTCGGAGGACAGCTTCTTGGCTGCGTCCTGTTGCGTGTGTTGACAATCTTCGTGTGTTGTCTTCCTTCTTGTGTCCTCTTGTCAAGTTCGCGCTGCAACCAATTCCTCCTCGACTTCGATTTCAACGCATCGCTGTGTCCAATATTTTTCTCGAAATGGAACATTTCATTAAAATGTTCCATTTTGAGAAAATACTTGAGTGTCCACTTCGTTTATATCGCGTTAAAATTAAAACCTCAAGGCACATTTTTTGCCGTCATCGTCGCAAGTCCAAGGACGAAGCGTGCGAGGGCAGCCGACGATCGATGTTCAAGTGGAGAGGAAAAGTGCCGGCCGTGTTTAGTCGCACGAAAGGCCCGTGAGTGACGTGAGGGGTCCCGGAATAGGGCGCGTGGCTGCCGCTGAAACAGCGTACACTGTTCGAGCGGCCGGGCGCGGTCGCGCTATCTTGAAAAAGTTGGCAGACGGCTTCATATGCCTTGGTCCGTGCTGAGTTAATTACCGCCACTCATTTTGCATTGATGACATAGTAACGCACGAAGACTTCGCTTCGCTCGCTGTAGCCCCTGCGTTTCCTGACGCCAGCGTTTTACGCCATGTCGGATGCTAAATGAGTTAGCTGCTGGCCTAGCTTCAGGGGCGTAGCCAGAAATTTTTTTCGGGGGGGGGGGGGGCACCTCCTTGATTTCGGGAGGGGCACCTGCTTGAAATGGCCATTTTTCGCTCTGTATACCATGGCGAAAAAAAATTTCGGGGGGGGGGGCACGTGCCCGGTGTGCCACCCCCTGGCTACGCCACTGCCTAGCTTAGTTCGCACGGATTCGCCCTTGCGGCGAAATTGAATTTTTTCACGCAACAGGGGCTTCATACACCGAGAGAAATGACGAAAATTCACCGTTCACAGTAGATCACTTAAGTCGGTAGGTTCAATGTGTGCAGGGAAACTTATTCTCACATCACCGCGAACATTGAAGCTTTCATTTGTCCATTTTCCCACGTCTACAAGTGCTTGTAGTAGCTCACCTCTGGGTGACATTCTCTGGAAGTTATTAAAGAAAATCCATGGGCTGTTGAATTGTAAAGCTTCTGCAACATACATTAGAGGTCATATTACAAAATCCATAAGCCGTCTATTTTTTGTGCAAAAACAGCATACCATAGACATCCATAAATTTGAGTGCAATAAACGTACGTGGCTGGGACGTCTCACAGATCTTGTTCATAGATTTAGACATTTGGATCTTATTCGTACATCGCAGAGATATTTGTGGTTTATTGGGAATTATTCCTTCCCATTCTACACAAACTGTATTTTCTCGGTATATCTCCCTCAAAAGCTGTATCAGTCGTCACCTATGCCCACTTCCTTCAATATATCCCACAAAATTTCCTGATTAACGTTGTCATATGCCCCGGCGAAGTCTAGATAAGCTACGTATAAGGGCCTGTTTTCTATTTTTGATATTTCTATACACTGTGTAAGAACAAACAGGTTATCGTCTAACCGCCTGTCGATTCGGAATCCATTCTGGAGTTCTCCCAAAATATCATTTTGCTCTACCCACGTTTCTATTTTTAATTTTACTGCCTGCATCGCCAACCGGTATAGCACCGATGTAATAGTTAGCGGTCTATACGAGCGAATGTTATCCTTTTCTCCCCTGCCTTTATAGATTAAGTTCTTTCTGTGCAGCAGCGACAGATGGCGGCCTCCGAGATTGCGCGCAACCTGTCGGCATGCAAACTCGTAGGTCATGACTGGGCAAAGCTCAAATCGTAGAGTGCGCTCATGAGAGCTCTGCGATCGCCAGCGATGCCAGCGTGTCCCATGAGGCGTGCGCGGCGTGTTGCTAAATTTGTGGTGCGAACGGCTTGACGATGCTCTAGCCTAAACGCTGACAAAACTTGAAAAAACCGTTTCAGGGTCCCTTTAAAGCGTCAATTGATTCCCGGAACACCTCTGCGTGGTCTCCGCGATCAGCTCCGGCGGCGCGCAACGGAACGCATCGCGGAGGCCGCGCTTTCTGCTGTTGAGTGTCGGTTAATTCTGCGAGGTGGTGAGGCCGTCTTCTTGCGGACGGGGCCTAGCGTGCACGAGCAGGCGGCGCATTCGCGCGTCCCAGCGCAGCGTTTTCCTAAGCCGCAGCGCCCCAACGACTAGAATGTCGAGTACTTGGAAGAGCACGAAGAAGGACAGGCCCAGGTACATGCCGCTGATGCCGCCCAGGTTGCTGAGCACACGAGTCTCCTGCGAACGTAGAGGAAGGGTGATTTTTATTAAGGCGAAAGCCTTAGTTAGATGCCTTAGCAAGCCCGGAAAGTGAACGTCGGCGTTAACGCGGGTGATTAAAAAATCATCATCACGTGATGACGCTACCTTATGGCGTCATCATGACGCTGCGTAACGTGACGTCACATGATGACGTCATCATATGACATCATCGCTTCTTCAAAGGTGGGCCGACCTCGGAGGCAGTGAAAAACAACGTTGGCTGCAGAAAAGCCTGCGGGGGGATTAATAAAATCAACTGAGAATAAAAAGAAGATTGTTCTCGCCTTCGAGTCGTCTTAGGCAAAGGCGTAAGCGGCAGTGTTACTTTTTATGTCAAGGCATAGGGAATAATCTTCTTGTGTTATCTGACCTATTGCTCTATGCGGAGCAAGAAAAGGGGATCACAAAATAGTGATTGGGGATTACAATGATAAGAATTGTGTTACGTTATGTGTGCCGGTCGTTACAACACAGACAAAAGTTCTTCAGTTTGGTACCGTGTCAAGTTTGCGCGAAAATTGTACTCGGCCCGTACTGTTCGTGTAGGGCATATCGATCGGCATCAATAAATGCTCCAAAAGCGTACTTCGAGAATAATCTGTCGGTGCGTTGGTGGTTAGAGGGGGGGCGCACCTAAGAGGGGGGGGGGGCGCAAAATCTGCCCCATACATTGACTTAGTAAGGGGAGGGGGCGCTGCGATGAACCTTGGCCTAGGGACTTTACCTTGGCCCCCCCTTGATGGCGAAGCCTGCGCGCTCGCCTATGCCTGTCGTCGCCCGTCACGGTGAAGAAAGTGACAAATAAGACGGCGCACTACCAAGCATAGGGTTCGCTCAGGAAAAGCTCTGTTTCTGCGATGAACGCTGCCTGCGATGGGCGCTGGACGCTGTCAGTAGCAATGAGAGGGCGCTGTCGTCATCCACTTGCTGGAGATATACACCCAGGTGTACGCTTAGGAACGAGCCTACATGAAGCCTTGGGTTTTAGGGACGACAATGGTAGGGTATCTTAACAATGGAAAGCTGAACACGCGCGCGAGAGAAATAAGTAAGGGACGGTTAGAGTATTGGTGGCAGGAAACTAGAGAGAAAGGACAAAAATAAATAGTGGGAAAAATAAGGACATTCTGCCGTAAAAGGCAGAGAACTGGGCTATGAATTTCCGTTTTTTTTTTTTTTTGGGGGGGGGGGGGGAGTAAGATAGATTTAATCAAAGTACACATTAAAGCATTAGGCCAACTAAAAAAAAGAAAAGAAAAGACGAAAAAGTTTTTTTCTTTATTTGACGAGCCTGGTGGCACATTTGTCACCGACCCGTTATTAAAGGGACGCTCATAGCATCCATCCACCCACCCATCCATGGTATAGGTCCCTATATTTTTAGGGACCTTACCAGCACTGAGGGACCTTAAATAGAGAGACCTTAATTTCTGGACATTAGTGGACATTAGTGGCATTAGTAGAGCTGCTTTTCCAAAGCATTTGTGAGGCACAACTATCTGTCACATCAAGGTACGAGTGCCAAGATTCAAAACGCATGAAAGCTGAAATAATAATAACAATAATAATAAAAAAAAAGCTTTGTGCCTACAATACCGGGCTTTCGATTGACAATGAATTTTTTTTGTTTCTCCTTAATGCCAGCTGGAATGTCGGCTACCCCTATTTGTGCTCTAAACACTCTACTCTCTTCCTGCCTCGTAATGGTGTGCCTATAATTCATCCACATTCCCGCCCTATTTGTTAGTACTGGCACTATTATAGTAAGACGAATAAATGACCATTCAGTCGTTATGAAGGGCCGAATTCACAAAGCATCTCGTTCCTAAGTACTCCCTGCCATTGGCTGGTTGGCTTCTCTAATCGTATGTCCATCATCAGGATTGGCTGAAGTATTATCTTACGAACTTATTAAGCGTCAGAAGGTTTCGTAATTATGGGCCCAGATGTTTACAAGTACACCGGGCCTAGCATAATTTCCCTTGAACACAACACGAAGTCATTATGAAATGGAGAGTTCGACGGGAACCCGTCTGGTCGGTATGAAACGTGAGAAAAGTACAGTGCAATTATATCCGATATTCGTTGTAACAGTACACACAGAAAAAACCGACTCTAAAGAAATGAGCAATCTAGCTGGCGCAAATATCCTATATACAAGAACGCGTTGTTCTATAGGCTTCGAACTCACTATAAAAGTGTTATAACCTGCTTCTTTGGGACATTTCAAACTTCTGTTCATATGGTGGCGCTACCAGTCAAGTGCGTTTTTAAAATTGTTTGCGCTAACCAAAATTTCTGCAACTTTTCCAAAATATTAGAAAATGTAGCTGAGAATTGTTTTTAATATTTATTTTGCTTTATATCCTACCTTTCTAGTTTTAAGCCCCTTCCAAACCAAATGTTTTCGTTACAGCCGATATCGCGGCGCCTCTCGCGTTTTCTGTTTCTTTGTAAAAAGAATAAATGTCATTGAAATGAGGTGGGTCAATAAAAGTTCGTATTTCGTTCGCTACAACCACTAATTCGTTATATCAGAATTTTATGCATTGGAAAATGTCGGGTAGTTTTCGTACCTTTGTTTCAGCACACACATGGCTCATACTCTAGCGAATATTTGCTCCTGTACGAGGCCTCGGGCATTTAAGTCGAGATTCAAATCGCGACACCCTGTGCCTTGCGTTATCGTGCGGGGTTTCCCATATCTGAACATGCGGCCACGTGCCTGAGGTGTTCTGTCGCAGATTCGAACGTTCACGTTGACTGTGCGCCACTGGACGTTGCTCGCATGCCCTGAAGCAGCGTGTAAAAGTATACCAGACGGCACACTTGAGAGAACGTTGTTATGCACTAAGTGTCACTCACGTCGTATTTTGGAACTGATCGAATGTGCTCGTAAGTGAGCGAGTCGAAGTACAGGACCAGACGAGCCGGTGGCCTGCAGAGAAGAACAGCAATGGAATCATTACCACATGTATACATACGATACGGGGGGGCTTATCTAAAAACCTCCATGCTCCCACATTTATGTACAGTCGCGCTCAATATGAGTTGCAACACGCTGTCTGTGCTCAAAATGGCGCCAACACTGCACGGCAGCACCTACATAGAAAAAAAAAAAAGGTGAATTAAACTCTCTCAGTTAGCGGTACTTTCTGAACAAATTTAACGTTTGTCGGTGTCATTATTCAGGCTTGGGGTCACTTTAACCACAGCCAGCGTGTTGCAGCTCATATTGAGCGCGACTGTACACCCGTCAATAAATCTATACAGACCATTGTCATCCCTACACTTTTGCCGTCTGCGCCGTGTAGTGGCAAGACGTCTACTGTCGAGAGCAGTTCTATGACAAATTCCGTCAGAGCAATGCTCTCTACAGAAGACGGCTCGCGAATGGACGGCGTATATAGAAAGCGATTTCGGTGCACGCTCCCGTGGTCCGTATACTTTTGCTCACGGGTGTACATACATGAAGGTATAGGCGCCAATCACGTATAACGACATTTGTGTTTCCATTTAATATGTGAATACGTTTGCACATTCACGTTATTTCATTTTATGAAATATGGGTACATACGTTTCTTTAAAGGAGAGCCCAAGGTGGGCGTGGTGTCGCTTTTAGGAGGCAATTGCTGGCCTGCTTCCTTCTCTCTCAATTTATGCTTTGTTTACTCCTTGACACGAGCAACAGTTTATAACATTAACGATGAATACAAGTGAGATCGTTTGATATGAGCTGTGCGGATTTTTAAAATACAGTTTTCGCAATGAAGATAGGAAGTTCTTGATTCGTGTTTAAAAAAAAAAGAACGAAAAAAGAGGATTACCCCATTGTTAGGTTTGGTGGTCCCATGCCGCCAATTTTCCTCAAGGTGGCTGCCCTCCCAAGTGGCTATGAACTATCGGCATCAAATGAAACCCGAACAGCGGCAAGCATTCGCAATGGCATATTGCGCGCCGTCATCACCACGATCAGGTGCACATATGCGCAGTGCTAGTGCTGCCAAACCGTACGCACGCGCCTGTCTATGGTGATGATAGGAGGGCGCGTACTATACCATTGAAAATGCTTGCCGCTGTTCGGGTATCCGGGTGCCGCTGTTCGGGATGCCGATAGTACTTCGTTCTGCCGGGCACCAGGCCGGAAGTACGGTTGTACCTATGTACCGGTAGGCGCCCGGCGGCAGCAATTCTCTGCCTCCCACAGCAGTGGCGGATGCTCGACTATTTCATCAAGGCCGTGGTGGGTTAAGGCGCGCCCAGGGGCCTTTGCAAAATCTTTTGCGACCACTTTTCGAGATGAGCGGCCAAGAACAACCGAGCGCCAGGTCAGTGTGCTCCTCTACCCTTTAGGAAAAACCGACTGGGAGTCGAACTCGGTACATACATTGGAAGAGGGCACTCTACCATGAGGCCACCGCCGCAGCGGTGGCCACGTGGTAGAGCATCCGCTTCCAATGTATGTACCGGGTTCGATGCCCTGTCTCGACCGGAAACTTACCGGTCTCGGCTGTTCTTGGGTACTCGTCTCGAAATGTAGCCCAATAAGGTTCTGTAACGGCATCTGGGCGCACCTTAACCCAGCGCAGTCTTGGTGAAATAGTCGAGCATCTGACGCTGCTGTGGGTGCAGAGAATCGCTGCCGCAGGTTGCCTACCGGCAATTATAGGTACAGACGCACTTCTGGCCTGGTGCTCGGCAGAACGAAGTACATAGACACTTGGGAGGACACCCACCCTGTGGGAAATCGGCGGCATGGGACCGCCAGGCTTAAAAATAAGGTAATTTTCTTAGCGAAGTCTAGTGAAACATATTCTTTTTACCATCAGTGTATTAGGGGCATCCGTATCTATTCTAAAACCTGGCCCGCACAAAGGACTGTACTTCTACGCAAGAAAGAACAATACAGAGTACACAAATCAAGTAACATCGTCTATAAGTACTCCATGAGGTTACAGTGTGCATTAATATATCGAGAATAGCGCCCGCTAGGTGCACCAACCGGCAACTGTTGTCCTCCGGGAGCTCCCGCGTGAACTTGAAGCCGGGACAACGCTCTTTGAAGGATGCAGCTCAAGACGTCGCCCTTGACCTGTCGTACCGAATGCATGTAGTACGTGTTGCGCATAATAAGGATGTCGTCGACGTATCTACGAATTCCCACGACACGTTGGACCAGCAAGGATCTCTTTATAGCCTGCTCGCAGGCCTCCAGAAAGATGTCAGGTAGGTACGGCGTCATACGTGAGCCTGTGCAAATACTACTGCTCTCTACACATGGTGTCTGCACAAACAATTTATGTGGCACATTCGCGTTAGGAGTTCTTGCTTACATATGACAGACGAATTTCGGTTGCGCTAGCCATATAGTACAGCTCGCTGTATAAACCTAAGTTTGTATACGCAGAACTCGGCACACGCGGACTATCATCAGTCACTCCATATGGCGTACCCAGCTGCTTATGCCGCAGCGTAAACGAGCAGTTGCAGCCTTGAAGAAGACAAATCCGCTTGTGGAATCGTCAGCTGTAGTCAATGTGGATAGTTTTAGAACACACCCCCCTGTTCACGAACTTTTCATCGCAAGCTTCCATCGTCCGCTGACTCCAGCGTAAACGGAGTTATATTGACGGCAGATATCAACATCCGGCTTCGGTTATGGCCGAACGAAAAGTAGGAAGCGCTCTACGGCTTCCTGTTGAGCAGGATGTGTTTCCTTAGCTGCTGCAGACAGTGTATCGGAACGGAACGAAAACCGAAAACGAAAAACGAAAAAAACGATATTTTTGACCAGAACGAAAACGTAACCGAAACGTTATCTATTATTTCGTTCCGGAGTGAAACCGAATTTTTTTTTTTCGTTTTTCGGTTCACTGGGAAACTTGGCGATTCGGAACAAGCGAGGTCATGCGACGTCAGCAATAATGCACATCTCAGCGTACAGAACTAGCGCGTACCTCAGGCAAGAATTCTAAAGTGAAGATGATTTGAAATTGTGCGAAAAACGAAAACTGTGACAACCAGAGATGTTTACAATAACTCAAGTGGACTTTTGTGCGCCTGCGTGGA
>JALIZH010028928.1:0-19666 GCA_030522465.1 Rhipicephalus appendiculatus | reverse complement strand
TATTCTTCCGGTTTGTGTGAGCTGTAAAGCTTCAGTGCCTTCCCAAAGTTTGGCTGCGCTTATTGTTTTCCATTGTACGTCAACAAGTACGATCCCCAATCTGGACATCGCGTCGGCGTCTTTCATTGAAGCTCCTGGGCGATGGTTCACTTCAAAGTCGAACTGTTGTAGCTCGCTTACCCACCGCGCGACTTCTCCTTTTGGCTCTGCCATTTTTCAAAAGATGGGTAAGTGCCTCGCGGTCAGTATATAACTTGAATCTTCTACTTTCCAGGTATGAGCGGAAGTATCGAACAGCCTTTAGAACGGCGAGTGCTTCTTTCTCCGTTGTTGTATAATTCACTTCCGCTTTGTTAAAAGTGTAACTGTGGTAACCAATTACGCGGAGTTGACGATTGCTTGGCTGGCTTTCATCTCGCTGGTAAAGTATTGCTCCCGTGCCGTAATGTGATGCATCTGTGTTGAGCTCAAATGGTAGGTCAAAGTCTGGTAGTGTAAGGACTGGATCCGACGATATAACTCGTACCAGCTCTTTGTAGGCCGTTTCACAGTCATCTGTCCAGCAGAACGGTACATCTTTTTGCATCAGTCTTGTCAAGCATCTTGTCTTAAGAGCATAATCTTAGATAAATGCCCTAAAATGTCCGGCCAGCCCCAAAAAAACACGCAGTGAGTGGACATCGAAGGGCTTCGCGAGTTTTGCGATGCGTGCCACTGATTCCTCCTTGGTGTTTTTCGTAGTGCCGTCTAGGACTCTGCCCAAGAAAGTCACCTTGCTCTTGAAAAATTCACTCTTCTTAAAGTTGACCTTGAGGTCAGCTTCTGTCAAAGCTGTGAGGACCTGGGCCAGATGTTGTTGATGGAGGGCTTCGCTTTTAGAATAAACGATGATATCGTCCACGTAGACGTTGCAAAATGTTCCAATGAAAGGGTGTAGAACCATATTCATCATTTTCTGGAACCAGCTAGGCGAGTTCTTCCATCCGAAGGGCAGCCGGTTGTACTCGTAGATATCGAATGGGGTTGTAAAAGCGGTGTACTGCTTTGTATCCTCTTGAAGAGGTACTTGCCAGAAGCCTTTACATAGGTCGATCCTAGAGAACCAAGAACATCCGCCTGTCTCGTCTATAATGTCATCTATTCTGGGCATAGGAAAGGGAATAAGATGCGTCTGGCTGTTGATGGCTCTGTAGTCCGTGCAAAGCCGAAGGATTCCATCGTCCTTGGGCGCTATGGTTATTGGCGATGCATATGGCGATACGGACGGACGGATAATGCCTGCATCCAGCATCTTGCCAAGCTCCTCTTTCAGCCATGCTTTCTTTTCCCGGGTGAGGTGGTATGGTTTCTTTCGTACAACCGTTGTGTCATGTAGTTTGAATGGAACTTCAAACTTTGTTGTGCCTGGAGGATAGCCGCCTTTGCAGAATAATTCCGGATATACTGTAGGGATGTCATCTGATTTGGTCGCAATGCGCATTTTGTCTCTGTTTCCCACAGGTTGCACATCTTGGCTCACTGACACACTGTCATCCCAGTGTATGTTAAGCTTCAGTAATTTCATGTCTGGACGAGAGAGTAGAAAGTCATACTCGATGCCTTCTATCACCAATGCCAGTATTTCTACGGATTGTGACTGGTACTTCAGACATATCCTTATCCATTCGCAGTGTTCTTTTTTCTCGGCCGTCATATCCTCGTACAATCACAGTTCTGCCTCTGAATATGTCCTCGGGCTTCGCTTTACTTCGTTTTATCACCGAAACTGAAGCTCCGCAGTCTACAAGTGCTTGCATACTTTGACCATTTACTTTGAGTTCTATGTGCAGTAAACTTGATGACACAAGTTGGACGGTTTCACGCGTCGTAGGGGTAAGTTTAGAATTATTCCATGCTCCAACGCTGCATTCATCTTTCGAGGGCCTATTCTTCTTTACGAGAGTTGTGCTTCCTCTAACGTCAGAACTGACGCTCGCGAAATCCATCGAGTGCTTGTCGCTCAAGTAGCTAACGCTTGGTGTCTCTGAAATATCTTGTTTACTTTTAAAGCCTCGTTCAGCCCAAGGATGCGACAATAGCTTGAGTAGTTGGAGAAGCGCTTCGGGTGTTTTAGGACAGTGTATTAGAACCTGTCGTTGCAAATCTCTTGGTAAGCCATGTATGATAAGAGAAAGAAGTGACGAGGTCGACAATCCAGGTTCAGCTGTGCGAAGAAGTCGCTGTTTTTCGAGAAAATACTCGAGTGGCGTTCCAGACTTAAAGCGGTAGAATATTGCCTCATGCCACCGCTCAACCGGATTCTTGTTGAAAGTGGCCAGGAAACTTTCTTTCCATTTACCCCAAGGTTCAGGCTCCTGATTGCAATATCGCCACTCATGCCACTTTTTTGGTACCCCGTGAAGGAACTGTCGCATATTTATCACCAAGTCTTCGCCAGACCGCCATCCATTGTTTTTCGCAGCTTGTTCGTAGTAAGCTATCCACGCTTCCGGATTCTCGGACACATCGTCAAATACGTCTGGTTGTATTAGTCGCGATGGTTGCTTTGCCCGCTTCGTCAGCTCTGCAGCTAGAGTCTCAATAACAGTGTTTTGCTGCGAGATTTGCTGCTGTTGAACTGTAAGGGCTCGCAACACGGTCGTTAGGTCGTTAGGCGATGCCGGCCAGATCATGGAATTCCTTTGGAGTGGTGTCAGCACCAGCTCGCTGAAAGTACTTAGAGGAATGTTTACTTTCACAAAAGCTCGCTTGGAAAGTTCCTCTGAAGACATGGAGGTTTCATTCAGAATGAGATTGAGAAGCTCACCTGTAGTGACATATTCAGGAAGTTCCACAGCGTCGTCGTCCTCGACTTGATATTTCTTGAATACCGCAGAGTCCCTGCGGTTCTCCACAAAAACGTCACCCACATAACGGCTCTTGTCGTCGGCTGCGCCAAATTATGTAACGAGACCGCACATAATAAACAGACAGTACTCTTCAGGTCGCCATTTCCTAACTTCTTCTTTATTCTCTTCTCGTTCCCCCCCCTGTCCCCCTTGGCATGAATTACGTCGTCTTCTTCGTCAACTTCTTGAGCTTGCTTCATTTCTTAGCGAACTTCGGCGACTTTGAGCGTATCTATCTATCTATCTATCTATCTATCTATCTATCTATCTATCTATCTATCTATCTATCTATCTATCTATCTATCTATCTATCTATCTATCTATCTATCTATCTATCTATCTATCTATCTATCTATCTATCTATCTAACTATCTATCTATCTATCTATCTATCTATCTATCTATCTATCTATCTAGTCGCCTACGACTTTGTGCTCTCCTGGCCGTATCGTTAATGGGATTTATACCAAATTTGGTATGGCATAACATGACTGTATGACGAACATAAATGGCTGGTCATATCATGAAAATCATGACTAACTTGTCATGAAAAGTATGATTTACATGCCACGCTCATGGCTCGTTCGCGGCCGTTTCGTTAGCTTGATATACACCAAATTAGGGATTGAGTGACGTGACTGTATGACGAACATAAATGACAGGTGGTAATATGCAAATATTGACGTACATGTCATGAACGACATGATTTGATTTACATGCCACGCTCATGGCGCGCTCGCGGCCGTTTTGTTAGCTTGATATACACCAAACTTGGTATTGAGCGACATGACTGTATGACGAACATAAATGACAAGTGGCAATATGGAAATCATGACATGTCATGAGCGACATGACTTGCATTCCACGCTCATGGCGCGCTCGCGGCCGTTTCGTTAGCTTGATATACACCAAATTTGGTATTGAGTGACGTGACTGTATGACGAACATAAATGACAAGTGGCAATATGGAAATGATGACATGTCATGTGCGACATGACTTGCATGCCACGCTCATGGCGTACGCGCGGCCGTTTTGTTAGCTTGAGATACACCAAATTTGGTATTGAGTGACATGACTGTATGAAGAACATAAATGACAAGTGGCAATATGGAAATCATGACATGTCATGAGCGACATGACTTGCATTCCACGCTCATGGCGCCCTCGCGGCCGTTTCGTTAGCTTGATATACACCAAATTTGGGATTGAGTGACGTGACTGTATGACGAACATAAATGACAAGTGGTAATATGGAAATCATGAATTGTCATGTGCGACATGACTTGCATGCCACGCTCATGGCGCGCTCGCGGCCGTTTCGTTAGCTTGATATACACCAAATTTGGTATTGAGTGACATGACTGTATGACAAACACAAATGAGAAGTGGTAATATGGAAATCATGACATGTCATGTGCGACATGACTTGCATGCCACGCTCATGGCGCGCTCGCGGCTGTTTCGTTAGCTTGATATGCACCAAACTTGGTATTGAGTGACGTGGCTGTATCACGAACATAACTGACAGGTCCTAACATGTAAAACATGACATGCAAATTATGTAAAGCATGATTTGTTCCTTCCTGGCTGCTTCACATTACATCGATTCCCACAGTGCGTGGGATCTGCCGGCTTTTTTTAAATGCGAAGCAATTCTCCACCTCACTTCGGCGACTTTGAGCGTATCTATCTATCTATCTATCTATCTATCTATCTATCTATCTATCTATCTATCTATCTATCTATCTATCTATCTATCTATCTATCTATCCGCCTACGACTTTGTGCTCTCCTGGCCGTATCGTTAATAGGATTTATACCAAAATTGGTATGGTATAACATGACTGTATGACAAATATGAATGACTGGTCATATCATGAAAATCATGACTAACTTGTCATGAAAAGTATCATTTACACGCCATGTCCATAGTGCTCCTGAGGCCGTTTTCTTAACTTGATATATCCAACAATTGGTACGATGAGACATTTCTGCATGACCAACAGAAATTACAGGTGGTATTACGAAAATTATGACGTGCATGTCATGTACAACATGATCACGCGCTCATGGCGCGCTGACGGCGGTTTCGCTAGCTTGATATACGCCAAATTTGGTATTGCGTGACATGACTGTATGATGAACCTAAATGACAAGTGGTAATATGGAAATCATGACATGTCATGGGCAACATGACTTGCATGCCACGCTCATGGCACGCTCGCGGCCGTTTCGCTAGCTTGATATACGCCAAATTTGCTATGGAGTGACGTGATTGTATGACGAGCATAGAGAGAGATAGAGAGATGGGATGCGGAAAGGCAGGGAGGTTAACCGGAAAACAAATATTTGGTTGGCTACCCGGCACTGGGGAAGGGATAAGGGGAGACAGAAAAGTAAGGAAGAGAGGAATGAGAGAGGGAGGGAGGGAAGCAGAACACGCACACAAACACAGGAGTGTCACAAGCGTTCAACGAGGCCGGTCGCTCGCAATGACTAGCATAAATGACTAGAGGTAGTATGGAAATGATGACAAGTCATGTGCAACATGACTTGCATGCCACGCTCATGACACCCTCGTGGCCGTTTCGCTAGCTTGATATACACTAAATTTGGTATTGAGTGACGTGACTGTATGACGAGGGTAAACGGCAAGTGATGATATGGAAATCATGACATGTCCCGTGCAACATGACTTGCATGCCACGCTCATGACACTCTCGTGGCCGTTTCGCTAGCTTGATATGAACGAAATTTTTAATGTGAAAGCCTTTAATGTGTCATGCTCACGTCCGTCCATCCGTCCGTCCGTGCCCTGGCCGTGCCCAGGTGGGGGCGGGGCGCGCAGATGGACGCCGGTTGCGTTGGACTCAACAGCGCTCGCGCTTTTCTTGCGTAGCGTCGCTGTGACCAGCATGTCCAATCATGCAACGAGGGAGACGCGCGCATCGCGTTCCATTCTGACCGACCCCGTCTCAGTGGGCACAGGCATTCGAGGAACATGGGCATTCACAGTGTCCGTCAATTCAAACGCTGGAACGCGGATGGCGTCTGAACGATGCGCAAAGCGCGAGAATACGAACGCATGCTAAACGGAGGCAAATTGGTCTCGCGTCTCGCTGCGATTGGAGGTAAAAAATGAAAAAAAGAAAACACGCACACGTTCCGTTTGTGTGCCATCCCAATGATGGTATAAAAAAAAGACATGGCATAGTCAGTCAAATGGCCACAAGCTTTCGCCCAACACACTTTTTAATGAGCAAAGTGTCCTTTTGAGCTACGTGATTGTATTACGAGCATAAATGACAAGTGGTAATATGGAAATCATGACATGTCATGTGCAACATGACTTGCATGCCACGCTCATGGCGCTCTCATGGCCGTTTCGCTAGCTTGATATACACCAAATTTGGTATTGCGTGACATGACTGTATGAAGAACGTAAATGATAAGTGGTAATAGGGAAATAATGACATGTCATGTGCAACATGACTTGCATGCCGCGCTCATGGCGCGCTCATGGCGCGCTCACGGCCGTTTCGCTAGCTTGATATACACCAAAGTTTGTATTGCGGGATGTAACTGTATATCGAACATAATTGCAGGTGGTAACATGAATATCTTGGCATGCCTGTCATCTACAATGCCACTTAGATGCCACGGGCACGCTCACGGTGCGCTTGCGTCCAGTTAGCTAGCTTGATATACACCAAAATTGGTATTGCTCGACGAGACTGTATGACGAACATAAATGACAGATCCTAACATGTAAATCATGACATGCTTATTATGTACAGAATTATGTGCTCCTTGCTGGCTGCTTTGCATTACATCAATTCCCACAGTGCGTGGGATCTGCTGGTTCTTTTCAATCAAAAAACTCGCTAGCAGACGCTGCATGTGTCGGCGTTGCGAGGCGAGAGAGGGGGAGCGTAGGAGAGGAGAGAGGGGGAGGGGACGCGCATGCGCAATGGGGGTGTAAACGCCGCGGGAGGGATGCCTAGAGGAGAGAGGGGGGAGCGTAGGAGAGGAGAGAGAGGGGGTTGGGACGCGCATGCGCAGTGGGGGTGTGGACGCCACGGGGAGGGATGCCTAGAGGAAATAGAGGGGAAGCGTAGTAGAGGAGAGAGGGGGAGGGGACGCGCATGCGCAATGGGTGTGTAAAAGCCGCGGGAGGGATGCCTAGAGGAGAGAGATGGGAAGCGTAAGAGAGGAGGTGCGTGGAGAGGGTCCGCGCACGCGCAGTAAGGGTGCTCACGCCGCACACCATCACCACCACCACCACCACCGGATTGAACTTCGCCATAAGATGCTTCACGTCTAAAATTATCCGCGTATCTGCGTGCTTCGCCGCAAATGTCGTTGAAAGACGATAGTCGTGTGCCGGCCATACTACTATGTTTTGCCTTGCCTCAGACAGCGCCTACTCTACTCTGTCATTTTCAGCGCAGCCTAATAAACACTAGGGTCTTTAGAATTGCGTATCTATGCATTTTCTAATAAAGCAACACGCGACCTGGTACTTACATATTAATGTTGCGCCTCAGATATGCGTAGTATTTGCTTTTTAATCGAAAATGTTCACAAGTATGAACGCAAACACCAGTTCAAGATGGCTGGGCGTTCAGAAAGTGGTTAAACTTTTGCCGAGTGGCTGAATCGGGGGCAGTGATGCCAACCCTAGGGATTTATCCCAATGCTCCATCTCAGAAGTACCTTGCAGCACTGTGGAAGCTGCAGGGCTTGTTAGCCAATAGGAAAGGCGAAAGCCCCCTCGAGACGTGTTCATCCGCGTCGCGTCGTCTGCTCGTCGTCTCTTTGGCGTCGGCTCGCCTACCTTGTCGATACTTACCCCCCTCCAGTTAGTACAAAACGCAAAAACCTCTGCGGGAACGCCACCTCACCGTTTCTTTATGTTCAGAAACTCCCTCGTGCAGGGCGTGTTCGCTGGCGTTTGTGAGGAACGCGGTTCTTTTTATAACAGCGTTCATACTGGCGTTTTCACCGAGTTCTTTTTTGTCAGCACGGTCGACGCCCTTTCAGTAGCAATCACGTACCATTCTTGAGTGGAACAGCAAATCATTGGCACAGAAAACAATATAGACATTCAGGGTGTTTCGCATCGTCAACGCATCACCGACGCTAATGGTGTGGCGACATCTGCTCAGTTAACATCAAACCACTTTTACGGCTTGGCATCGCCTCAGTGGTCCTAGCAGCACCAAAACAAACGAGCTATATAAATAATTGCGAAAGAAGATACCTGATTATTTGCCCTAAGCGTTAGATTAGACTAAGCGATGGCAGATTATGCCACTTATTTCTGGCTGTCCGGACAGGGAGCCAGTAAAAAGCACGAATTCGGATCGAAGCGTGTGGTCGGGTGTATGGGGGCTGCCATGTTGCTGTACGTCAACGCGGTTAGGGTGGTTATTACGGCTACCAGCCGGTAATCTCTTCATTATTTCAGAAATTTCGCAGTGCATGTGTGAAGGGCCTAACGTGCCATGTATCGCCGTAACGCGTCATGCGAGAAGCACAGCTAAAGCACTTGCACCTCGTTGATAATGAGAGCTGAGCCCGGGACTATATTACGTGCTGCGCAAGGACACTGCCTGTTTACTCCTCGTAGCTTCGGCAGTGCTGCAAGGTAATTGTGAGATAGAGTATAGATCTATAATTTTTTGAGAGATTCGGCGTCCTTTTGTTGAATCTAGGAATTTTTCAAATGCTCTAGAACTCTTACATTGCGCAGCCTAATGACAGGCGTTACTGAGTAATAACGCATTTTCAACAACAAAGATCATAATGATAAATAATTTTTGCTATTGGCTGGGCCGAGTGAAGGCGATATTAATATGCATAATACTTGGTTGAAACGAAATCTTGACGTCGTAACTGTTTAGCATGCATGCGCGGATCATCATAAGCGACCTTTGTGATCGCTGCTCTGTGAAACAGATAAATTTCGTCTTGTAATGCGCATAAAAACATGCCAAATTCACGCTGCCCGCGTGCCTTCACCGCGCAAAGTAATCCACATCTATTAACTTTTGAACCAGTAGACTTTTTAACAGGAAGGGGACGAAAGTAGGGCTGACAGTTGAGCGAGTGGTGTGGACTAATTATGAAATCGGCGTGACGGAAAAGACGACGCGACTGCAGGTTCGTGAGTTTTCAGTCTTCCTATCGCACCGTTTTCAGAAGAGGGAAAATAATGACGAACATATTGGGCCAAATTTTAAGCTGATCGAAAGTACACCGGATGCTCACTAGCCACTAAAATAAAAGACCCCTTTACATCAACTGGCAATCATGCAAAGGTGATTGCAAATATTTAAAATTAGAAATTGACCGCCGTGCACCTCGGAGGCGGCAAGAGCAAGAAATGAGGTACAGACTTTCACTTCACCGGATCGATTCAATTAGCGGGCATAGGGAACATGACAGATCTGTTTGTCTCTGCAGCAACTCGCGCCATCTGAAGCGCTTTATGTGCAACTACTCCGCAGAAAATGTAGAAAAAAGAATTTCAGTGGCTGTTAATATGTTTCTTGTTTCTTCAATAAGATTCAGAAAAAATTGGGGCACAGAGCGAACTATCTTTACTCTTTTGTTAAATGTGAATTTGTCTGAATAACGACATTATAAAGTCAATCTAGGGGTTTTTATAGCCAGCGTAGGAGAGGAGAGAGAGAGGGGAGGACGCGCATGCGCAGTGGGAGTGTGGACGCCGCGGGGAGGGATGCCTAGAGGAGAGAGGGGGGAGCGCAGGAGTGGAGAGAGGAGGGGACGCGCATACGCAGTGAGGGTGTGGTCGCCGTGGGGAAGGGATGCCTAGAGGAGAGAGAGGGGAGAGGAGGTTTTTTTATTTCTATTTTGAAAGCGTTTGCGCATGCGCAGTAAAGGTGGTCACGCCGCACACCACCACCCCCACCACCGGATTGAACCCCGCTCCAAGATGCTTCACATCTAAAACTGAGCGTGACAATAAAAAAAAAAACATGGCTGTCCCTCTGTCAAAGGAATCGGTATAACACGAAAGTGAAACGTGTATTCACAGAAGTAGTTGAGCATTTATTGTGCATTGTTTCGCCACAAGGAGGAGGAAATGAGTGCTACAGCAACAAATTGTAATGTGACGCGAAGAACGGCAAGCAGCTCGAAACATGCAGCGCGCACCTCAAGCAGAAAGGAAGCATGAAATGAGCATACACAGGACGAGCGCCGCGCGCGGACTGCCACAGCTCGACACTTAAAGGGCGCTGCTCTGACAGAAAGAAAGACGCACGAAACGAACGCGCAAGTATACACAAGACGAGCGCGAACAACTGCCACAATGGTTACTTCGTGTGGGAGCAGCGCGCTCCTTTCGTAAACGCTCCCGCTGCGGCGAGCGAAGCGACCTTCGTGCACTCTTTACCAACTGTAACTTCAAAGCTACCTTGTGGTGGAGCACGACGTACAAAGCGCCCCAATGCCCCGATCAGGAGATAAGCGCGCGCGGACGAGCGACCACGCCCCGTGGAGGCACGCGTTCATCGCAGCGAGAGGCGCGACGACCTTAGAGCGCGCACTCCGTGCCACCTTTGCGCGATCTGGCTAGTGATGACGAAAACGCGCTGAAGTCAACGAGCTCTGAGGACCGCCAACGCTGTATGGTGTATATAAATGACTTGCCGTTAGCAAGCTGAGGTACGTATGCTCCCGTGGCCGAGTGGTTTCACTTTTATTGCGATGGCAATTATATGGACACTCTCGGCTGCTTTTTGCCGTTGCCGTCGGCGTCATGCTCCCTATAAGTATATGTCTATATATGTATATAAAAAATCCACGAAGAAAAACAATTCAGAAAAATGTTTTCCGACGCGCGGAATCGAACGGGCGACCTGTCGCTCCGCAGCGCGCGACGCTAATCGCTACGCCACAGGAGTGCGCATGCTTCAGCAACACTAACGGCGAGCTATTTATATACACCATTCGCCGCTGGCGGTAAGCAGATCTCGGGGGGAATATCAGCGTGTTCTCTGCCTTGCCAGCAAGCCAGTGAGATGGCGCAAAGTGCGCGCTCGGCGCCCCACTCGTTGCAACGCGTTGGCTTCCCAACACCCCGACTTGTACTTAGGCCCGCAGGGCGTAGTCGCCTTTGCCCGGGTGCGCTCGCGCGCGCTTATCTTGCGGTGAAGGGATGGGGGCAGTTTTACGCCGGGAAGATTACCTTTAGGTTACCGAGCGCACAAAGGTCACTTCTCTCGCTGCAGAGGCCCCCGTTTCCGAAAGAAGCGCGCTGTTCCAACACGGGGAAGTAACAACTGTGACACTTGTTATAGTTCGCGCTCGTCCTGTGTATACCTGTTCGTATGTTTCGTGCGTCCTTCGCTCTTGAGCAGTGCGCTCCAAGTTTCGATCTGCTTGCCGTTTTTCGCTTGAAATGCCAATTATTGCTATCGCATTCATTGCTTCGCCCTTGCGGCGAAACTGTGACTTTTTTTCTTCTAGTTTTTCTTTGATCTCAATATGTTAGTTTATATTTTACAACGTCATATCCGTGACGGAAATACTTCAGAGGAGCCGTGGTGGACCCCGGCATAAAACACTTTCGTGTTAAAAAAGTCAATGAACGAATAAGCCAGTTCACAAAAATAGATGAAAGACATAAACAAAGGCAGGTGAACGATAAAAGAATGTCACGAACGCGCAATGTACGGTTTCAATCGCACAACATGAACTACGTCCGGACTCGGTCGTGTCCTGGTCTGTGCCTGCAATGTTGTGTCCGGGACCACTTCGTATTTCACGTCACTGACGCGACGTAGCACCTTATACGGGCCAAAATATCGGCTCGGTAACTTCACTGAGGCCACGGAGCCGAACGGGCTTCTACAGCCAAACTTCATCTCCGGGTTTGTAGAACACTTCCCTGTGTCGGATGTTGTACCGTCGTGCGTCTGCCTCATGCCGCTGGCTGATGTGCAGTCGGGCAAGCTGCCGAGCATCCTCGGCACGCTCTGCAAATTCTTCAGCGTCAGTTTTGAACTCGTCGGCGTCTTGATACGGTAGCATAGAATCCAGCATGGTCTGTACTTCGCGGCCGTAGAGAAGCCGAAATGCCGCGAATCGCGTGGTCTCTTGTACGGCGGTGTTATATGCGAAGGTCACGTAAGGCAAGATCCGGTCCCATGTTTTCTGTTGTACGTCGATGTACATTGCGATCATATCTGCGAGCGTCTTATTCTGTCGTTCGATAAGTCCGTTGGTTTGTGGATAGTACGCGGTCGTCTTTCGGTGTCTGTTGTTGCTTAGTTAAAAAAAAACTTGGTCCATAAGCTGCGCCGTGAATGCTGTCCCTCTGTGCGTTATAACACTGGAAATGGCACCGTGACGCAACACGATGTGGCGCTACCTCGGACGCCGTGGCTCGTTGGATCACATGAGTCTCAGCGTAGCGTGTTAAGTAGTCGGTCGCGACGATCCCTCATTTGTTGCCGTCAGGAGACAGGGGAAATGGCTCGAGAGTGTCCATGCTATCTTGGCCAAAGCGCGTGCAAGGTGGTTCAATTGGCTGAAGTAAGCTGGCCGGCTTAAAAGATGGTTGCTTTCGGCGCTGGCATTCGCGACAGCTTTTAAATGAACACTCAGCAAAAGTGTCAATCTGCGAAAGCAGTTTCAATTCACAACTGGCATATGTACATAATGAGCCAAAATAGTTTCCAGAATGCCAGAACCAATGCGCAAATTATTAACAATCACCAGCTGGCCACGCCATACTTGGCTCAGTCACGTCTGCTATGACGGCGCACATACCTTTCATGCAGAAATTGAGTACCAAAAAAGATAAGTTAAGGAGAAGAGGAAGGCTTGAAGTGATAAGAAATTGTTGAGCAGGAAATGTAGCCGAAGAAAATGTTTCGACAAGTTGACGTGCCTTTATTGGGGCAGCAGCATCGCCGTGATGGAGACAAGTCAACTTGTCGAAACGTTAGCTCTAGCGACATCCCCTGTGAGACGATTTTTCAAGACATTGTGTACATGGTACGTATTTATTAAGAGTACTAGAAGTGAAGACTCACGTAAATTTAAACTGGCTACACGCATTGCCATGAGCAGGAAGGATCCTATATTTGATTCCCATCGTTTAAAAGCGGAAAGCGCAGCACAGTCTGAGCGAAAGCTGCGAAAACGGCATTTTTAGAACACGTTTAAACTCTCTTGGGGCTACTGATAGAAGTACCCACTACGCCATAAATAATAATTTTTGTCAAGTCGGGAAGCACACACTATGCCATTATTTGTCATTCTGCGGAGGGGCGAGGTACAAACTGCGCATTCGCAAGGCATATGTGCACTTTTTTGATGCGGTGGCTAATGACGATGAATAATTATGGCTAAGCCCTTAGTAATGGGTTGGAAGCATTCAACGGCCCACTCGTTACGCAATTCGTATTGTATGAAGCCTGGTTACACAGTTCACATCGTGTGACGCATGGTTGTTATTTTAGCCTTCAACCACGCTATATCACATATGTTAACGCGGTTAATTCCCGACATAACGCCTCTATAGGGTCTTTGTGCAGAAGGAGTTTGGAGCACCGGCATGGCTCTGTGGTAAATAAAGAAAAAAGAACGGCATGATATAATAATGATTATGGGTCCCCGCGGTATGTAGACAACGAGGATGGAAGTGCGCAACACAGATGTTCACATACAATCTTGCAGAGAAAACTTTCTATATAGTGTAGTTCAAGTTAGGGAGCTTTTTTAGAGCCCAGCCTAAACCACCAGACTGGGTCGCTATCCTTGATGTTCTGATAAATATGAAAACTTTCTAGGCATGGTTCCTTCCATGCATCACTGATATATATTTCTGTACGGTGATATTTCTGTTCTATGTTTAATAAGGTAATAAAGAAAAAAAATTGCACTGTGGTAGAATACTGGGCTACCACTGAGAGGGCCCAAGTTCAAACCCCGTTCTATCCTGGATATTTTATCGCTTTCCGTGCAGGCGTGCCGTTTTTTTAAACACTCTTGAGGCAACTATTACAAGCGAACTTGCACGGTACCCATTATGCTATAAATCATCATAATTTTTTCTGTAATAGGAAAGCGTCTGTTTGTTTGTTTGTCGCCTACGAGAGCCTGGCTCATACCCACAAGGGGGGATAGGCCACACTGACTCTTATAAAGGGAAAAATAAAGGCTGTGCAACGTAAAAAAGAAAGAAGAGGATAAAATGCAATGTAAATGAAAAGTCAGAGAGGTAAAAGGATTATAAAAAAATCTATAAATAAAGATAGGAAAAAAGAAATTTTTTTTTCCATCGGTCGGCAACACTAGCAGCGTAACCTTCCGGTTGCTTGTAAGAACTTATGTAGCGTAGTAAGAACAGCGCTGCGGCTTTGTGCCAAACTGCCCGGCTCCAAATGATAACAGGTTGGAGGTAGTCAGTGTTAACCCCAGATTACCAGTCGGGATTTCAAGAAATATTCGGCGGAGTGAGGCGAAACGGTGGCATGAGAGAAGAAAGTGTTCTATTGTTTCTGGTTCATTGCAAATTACACAGAGGTTAGTTAATGAGAAGCCAGATTTGTGAAGGTAATAATTTAGCCGGGGAACTCTACAGTGAAAGCTAGTCAGGGTCACTTCGCATTGACGTGAAAGGCATTTAGTGGTGTTCCATGAAAACTGCAAGTGCTTGAACTCATCAGATTGTATGAGAGCTGTTTGACTGTTTTTTAAAAATAACAAGCGCTTGAATCTTTCTCCTGTAATGAGAGGAAAATGAGGAACTATATTAAGAACCAGGCCATTTAAACACGCCGTAGCGAGCGAGTCAGCTGCTTCATTTAGGAAAATTCCAGCATGCCCGGGGACCCACAAGAACCGAACTTCTGATACGCTACGCGGAACAAGAGTAAAAATATCCTGTGAAGATGCGATTGCTTGGTGGACGTTAAATGAACACAAACGAATAATGCATCGGTAATAATAACTTTTGATTGCTGGGAATTTAGTTTTCTAATTGCCAAACTGATGGCCAGACAGTCTGCCAAAAATATTGGGGTGAAATCGAGCAGTCGCAGCGCAAAAGACCAATTAAGCTGATGAGAAAAGATGCCGACTCCGGCCTTCTGGAATATTCTGCGTTGCGTCCGTAGAAATAATCAAGTGGCCAGGAAATTGACCGAGATGATCCTGTAGAAGGCCTTCGAGAACACGCTTTGGAAGTAACGTAGAATTTTTGGGAAAAATATCATCGAAAACTAAATTAAGCTGCAATGAACACTGGTTTTGGGAAGTTAGGTTCGTCAGGGAAACGCCTAGGTCCGATAGCAGAGACTCAACAAAAATGACTTGTGGCTTTCGGAAACGTCGCCACGGGTGCATAAAGAAAGAATCAGGAGACGTGATGAACACTGCCTGCGAACGGGAGAGAGGTGCATCGTAAAGCTTTAAGAATGTCTGCACAGTAATCTGTCTAAATCTTGCCTCAAGTTCCATGACTCGAGCTTCGAAATATAGCACGTTATTAGCCACACACTTCGGTAGCCCGAGACACAGACGCAGCGCCTGCCTTTCCAGCAATATTAGAGGTCTTAGTTTGTAAGCAGCACTTCCGGAAAAAAGAACACAACCGAATTCCAAAATGGGGCGTACGTAAAGTTTATACACCATAAGTGAAGTTGATCTACGCATCCCTGAATTTTTATTGCAAAACCGGCGCAACAATCCCATGGCGCGTTCTGCTTTGCGAGTGTTTTGTTCAATTTGCTGTTGCCAATTTAAGTAGTCTGTGTAAACAATGCCAAGATATTTTAATGCCGTTACTTGCGGAATTTGTTCATTACGATAATGAAGTGAAACAAAAAAGGGGATCTGATACTGGGAATACAATACAGCGCATTTACGGACGTTCAGCGAAAAAGAAAGTCCGTCCAGCCATACCTCAAGCGCAGCCAAATAAGATTGTAAAATTTGGTATAAAGTATTGATATCTTGGGATGACGAGAAAAATGCGATGTCGTCGGCATAGACATAAAGGTGGACATCTTGATGAACTGGGATTGATGATAATAAAATATTAAATAAAAGTGGCGAAAGAACTGATCCTTGCGGAACACCTCTCGTTTGCTTATAAGATCCAGACGTGACCCCCTTCATGACAACAAAAGAATTGTCTCTCGGACAGGAACTCCTGGACCCAGGATACAATGTAATTTGGCACATCACAGCTAACTAATCTAGAGATCAATATACCGTGTTCAACACTATCATAGGCTTTTGCAATATCTAATGTAACTAATGCAGAAATATGACCAGAGACTCCTGCAAGACGAATTCGGCTTTCCAAATCAATATGAGCCGACCATATTGAACAACCCTGTCTAAATCCTATTTGTCTTGGAGAAAGGATATCCTGACAAGAAATAAATTCACTTAGCCGGTTATGAACAATTTTTTTCAATTATCTTAACTAAGTTTGAAGTAAGCGAGATGGGCCGAATGTTATCCAGAACATATCCGAGACTTTGATTTTTACGTAGCAGAACAACTTTAGCAATTTTCCATGAGGTCCGGAATCGATGTGTACTGTAACGAACAATTCACTATATTCAAAAGTTCATCAGGATAGGAATTGAACATTAACTTAACCATAGAGTTTGTGATCTGATCCGGACCAGGAGCCGCTTGATTGACAGTTAACATGACATCCACCAGTTCAGCCATGGTAACTTTCAGAAAGTCCGATGTCGAGCGTTCGATCGTAATGGATCTCAAACACGTCGAAGCAAAACGCACTGCGAGCCCTCGCGCTATATCTTCTAACAAGTCAGATGCCTCTTTAGGGGGATAGCACTACGGACTGCGAGTACGTCAAAAGCTGTGATGATTTCTTGTTGCGTAAAAATTTGTACAGTGCAGCTCTTTTATTCGGTTTCGACAGATACGAATGCAAATCGGACTTGTGCTTATCTTTAGCTATGGCAACGGTTCGCTTAAAAATTGCTGCGTAGAATTTAAAGTCAATCCAGTTTTTCGGTGAATGGTTATGACGAAGGCGTTTCCATGCAGCTTTCCGCCTCTTATAATCCAGCGTACATGCGTCATTCCACCAAGCCGAGGTTGACGTTGTAGTCCCGGATCTAACAGAAAACTCTGCCGGCTGAACAGCAGAGCTTATACATGCTACTACTGAGTCAGCTCTTTTTTTGTTCATTACATTCGGTCAGTGACGATATCGCTGAATTTAAAGCAGTTTTATATATTTTATAATTGATGAACCGTCGCAGCCATATAATAGGAGCCTGATGCGATAACATGATTTCAAAGGTAATCGGAATGTGGTCACTACTCGATCCATCGTCAAATGTATCCCAGGATGACATGACAAGCTGACCAGCCGAAAAAGTCAGGTCTAATGTTGATGAGCTTCGCCCGCGTAAAAAGGTAATTTGGCCTGAATTATGGCAACGAAAATTATTATCCTGCAGCCAATTCCATAATCGTTTGCCACATCCATCCGTTTTTATCCCCCAAGAAGTTTGGTGCGAGTTGAAATCTCCTGCCAATAGTATCAAATTTGAACTGGAATTTCTTATGACACAGTCTAGGTGATCTGTAATTCTTACGCCATTCGGAAAGTATGCATTGACCATTGTAAATCTAAATGATCGAGGCAAGAAACACTCTACTCCTAACATTTCACAGTCAGAACAAATGTGTTCAAAAGTTACAGTAACGCTATGGTACATTTTTGATGAGACTAGATCAATAACCCACCACCTCTGCCTGGCCAATCTAACCTGAATGTGCGAAAGTTATTAACACAAAACTTTTGGTTTACTGAGAGCCAAGATTCTTGAAGTAAAATAATATCAGGAGTTGTTTTGTGTATCAGATAAAGAAGATCAGTATAACCGGAGGATACAGAACGGCAGTTCCATTGAAGAACTTTAACAGACGCTATGGTGGACTTAATATAATTGACTCTACCGCAGAGCGCAATGCGTCCTGCTCGTTGTGTTCATTGGTAGTGCCTTTTTTTTTTGGTTTTGAGATTGGGGAATGCGTCGGAGACAATGGGGCACTCCGACGCTTAGCAGTGATACTTCCGAGCCTCATTTCGCTAAATGATCCGCTTGGTCCCGCCGAGACCGAGCACTTCAGGGCTGGCGAGCTTCTCTGGGGGAATATCTGTTTGACTGAGCAGTAGACGAAGAATGAAAACAGCGCTAAACACGTGTATGTGTCCTCTTCTCGTCCCGTGTTTAGCGCTGTTTTTACCCTTTTTCGTCTATCGCCATGCAGCACCAACCAGCCCAATCAAGCACATTGTTAAACTCTGAGAGTTTAATTCATTGACCTGATGCTGAGACTCACTATTAACAGTGACAGTGGGTGCAGGGTAGGAGTGAATAAGGCTGTTAAACCTGGCGGCTAACATCTCAGTCAAACCTTCGGCAAATGTGTTGAACAGCTTTTCCATTACTAATGGTATAGCTTTATCAATTGCTGCAGCCACTGCAGAAGATACCTGTCGCTTCTAGGGACCCGCATTGATGAGATGTAGCCGCGGCATACCCCACATCACACTCTTTGATCAAGGATGCAGCCTCTGCCCGAGAACAGCGGCGTTTCTCTACAATCTCAATTATCTGCATCTCATGATAACGGGCTGAACAGTTATTGTCCGTGGCTGTGTGTGATCCATCACACAAGCAGCACCTGGGAGCTTCTACCACACAATCTGATGCAGAATGCGACCCACCACATTTAAATCATGCAATGCCGACCTACAAGCATTAGCACTGTGCCCAAACCGCCAACAGTTATGACACTGCAGTGGTCTAGGTGTCAACGCCTCTACACGGAATAAGTATGGCCAGGCCTTCAGTTCAGAGGGGCGGGTTACACCGGCAAAAGACACAATAACACTTTTAGTTGGCACTCGCGTATCACCCACAGGCCTGTTACATCTGTAAACTGACAGCACGCCAGCAGGAGAGACCATCTTTAAGAAGGCCTCGGGACTAATGTTGGTAGGTACACCACGAACGATGCCCTTCACGCAAGCGAGATGAGGTGGTACAAAAGCGCGAACTGCAATGTACGCGAATCTCGTGCAGGCAAGCAAATCAGTCAAGCACTCAACGCTTGATGACTTGCATAGAATGCCAGTCTTGCCGAAGCGCCTCACCTCCGAAATGTCAAGAAAATTCCCGGTTATGCCGCGCAGCTCTTCTTGGAAAACCTCCGATTCGCTCAACCGAATGGCTCTCCATCAGTAGGCACAAGCGCGACAGGCAAACAGCTTACGCCGTTCCGCAGGAAACACTCAAGTGGTACCGACTCGGTGGGATGGCTTGCCGACCAGGGCGAGCCCTGGCCGGGTCCGGAGACCGGCATTGACGGCCCCTGAAACACAAAGAAAAACCAGAGCAGGAAAGGAACTAGGAACGCTAAAATATGGCCAATCCCCTCTCAGAAGACTGGGCCAGACCCGCGACGTGCGCCGATCACAGCGAGCAGCCTCCTGGATTCTGGTTTGGTTTGGTTTGGTTTTCCTATTGATCTATGGCACGTACCCACTCTGGGGGATGGGCCAAGAATGCGTTGTTGAAACTTAAAAGGTTATTCGAAAAATGTTAAATCGTTAAATAATATTATAAGAAGAAAAAAAAAGAACAAGAGAAGAAATGTCAATAATAAGTAATACATCAAATTTAGACTTCAAAAATTATGCTGTTGAGCTCGTATTCCAGACTGCCGTATTAACC
>JALIZH010028927.1:0-27855 GCA_030522465.1 Rhipicephalus appendiculatus | reverse complement strand
CTTGTGCGTGTTCTTTTCGTGCATTCTGCCTTCTTGGGCAGCGCGCTGCACGTTTTACTCTCCTTGCCGTTCTTCGCGTGACATTCCAACTTGTTGCTCTGTATTCATTGCTTCGCCCTTGATGCGAAACTGTGACTATTTTCCACATGACGAAGGTATTTCTTATACGACACCAACACTGCACTCTGCATATGAATTCGTCGGCTTTTTCCAACATCCTTCTACCCCTGTTTTCGCGGCCGCCTATGCACGCGCACAACCCTGCAAGCTTCTTAGAAGCCGAAAACACAACCTCAACTCCATGTCGCTTCACAACCTTCTTTAGGTGGTGCGAGGTTTTGTGCACATAAGGCACGACTACACATCTCTTATCGACCTTCGTCCTTTGAGAAGGAACAATTGAGTTCTCGGCCTTGATTTTCTTCAGCATTGCCCCCGCTACTGCAGTCAGCACATATTGTGGGAAACCAGCCTCTTGTGCTTCAAAGCTTTGCTACACGGAGTGTGTGCAACACTTCTTTAAGGCCGACATGACACACTGGGAAACTATGGCCCGCTTCACTGTTTTCGAATGACTGGAAACATATGGCAACAAACTTTTGTGACCTCGGATTATACTTCCAGCAAACATGGTCGTCAAAGAAAGTTACAGCGGTGTGTAAAAATAGAATTTGGTGATATTTTGTTAGTTCATGAGTGATTGATAACCTTTTGCCATGGCGCTGAAAAAGGTGAACTACATCCGCCAAAACCTGTTCATGGTCGAGCCCTTGGTTGACTGCACTGTCAAAACCTGATAAACATATTGCACAACAAAGTGGCAACGCAAGAGCCAATGCAGATACCCTGCTTCACCACGCAGTAACCCAGGCAGCACACAACGTCGGGCCGATATTGGTTTTAAGGCGGCTGTGGGCGGCGCAACCACGGTCCGTCGTTGCCGGCATGGAGCCATTATGGGCGGAGCCGTTGACTTTCGCCGGCAATATTGGGCCGATTTTGCCGTCCTTCAGCCGATGTTGGGCTTTCACCGGCAACGTTGGGCTGAGTTTGCCAGCGTCCCGCCGTACTTCCGCCGATATCGGCTTAGCCGATGGCTTTCACCGCAACATTGGGCCGAGTCTGCCGGCGTCCCGCCGTACTTCCGCCGATATCGGCTTAGCGGATGGCTTTCACCGCCAACATTGGGCCGTCTTTGCCGACGTCCCGCCGTACTTTCCGCCGATATTGGCTTAGCCGATGGCTTTCCCAGGCAACCATGGGCCGAGTTTGCCGCCGTTCCGCCACACTTCCACCGATATTGCCGTAGTCGATGTCTTTCCTCGGCAACATTGGGCCGAGTTTGCCGCCTTTCCGCCGCACTTCTGCCGATGTCGCCGTAGCCGATCGCTTTCACCGGCAACATTGGACCGAGCTTGCCGTCATTGCCGTCATTCTGCCGTGTATCCGCTGCTTCAACTGATCGGTTGAAGCAGCTGAAGGCTTTCACAGGCAATATTGCGCCTTTTCTCCTGTGTTGTTGCCGCTCTTAAAGCAATGTTGGCTGAGTCAATTGTTGGTTAGCTTTCATCGGCGAAGCTGGCATACCTTCTTGTCTTCCTTCAGACAGTTATATATTGCCTGTTGAAAACATCATCCTGCGTCGCGGCGCTCCAGAAGTCGTCGTCACCGACACAGGTACGGATTTTACGGCGGAAATAATGCAAACCATCTTGACATACAAGTCACCGACGGAAAATCGCACCTATCACCTGCAGACGAATGGCGTCACCGAGCGGCTAAATAAAATCTTCGCTGACATGCTGGCAATCTACTGTACGTCGACGTCAACCAAAAGCTTGTAATGCCATAGAGCATTAAGCGCTTCAATGTTACTCGCCTAAGCTGCAGAAGGCTGCTACATGGATTGGTGTACTAGCGAAAATAGGAAAGTGTGTGCATGCATTGTATCGTGCTAATGCCGCATGTACTATTCGGGGCGCGAAGTAACGCCGACTAAATTGCTTTCATCCTCTTCTTAGTTTCTGCTAGGACATCAACTAACAGTTATCACTAGCGCTGTGGCTTTTCTGCCCAAAAAGCGACCTTCAAACTGACTCACATTAGATGGCCATTTCGTTGACGAGCTGTTCAACGCTACAAAAACTTTGGAACTTACATTCAAAGTACTTCTATTTCATAAATGTTTTTGCCATTGGTCGGTAGACCTCACTGATATATCCAGCATCAGGATTCGCTCAATCATTCCAGAAGGAATACATTTAGCGGAATAAGTTTTATGTGAATACTAAGTCTGTGCATTAACCGGGCCTTACATCACATTTCTAGCGCTATATCCTTTACATCCTTTCAGCCGCTGACCGCATGGTGCGAGTGCTTATAAACTGCATAAATAGTTTCCTATCTGTGGGTGTGCATGTATTTACACACGCGCATGTTGCGGTCAAGCGTAACAAACGCATTTGCTTCAGTGATGTCACATAATTTAGCCTTGTGAAAGTATTAAAAAGCTCAACAAGGGGGTGTTGCTGAGCTAGTTGTTCATTACTTGCGAAAAATAGGTATGGCGCAAGAAAGACCGAGAAGACGTGTAAACGCGTTTTTTCGGTAAAATCCTTCCAAACCAACTTGCCCACCAACACCAACAATCGTTTACGAACATACAAACACCTGTTTGACACGTGTTTGTAACTTCGTGTTTTCACTTCTTCGCCGTCTTTTTGTCCCATACCTATCGATTTGAGGTAAAAATCTCCTTCAACGATTGCTTCACACGTGTTTTTAGAAACAATCGCATTTACTGTTACTATTACTACACGGGAAATACGATAAAAAATGCGGTTACAACGTGGTGTACGGAAAGCTTTCACATAGCGACACGTTGGAACAAGCGATGCGTTGAAAATTCCACGTAGCCCACAGACGACATGCTGTGCAGGGGGGAGGGAACACGGGGAAGGGGCGGCGCACAATATTGTCGGAGGCTGAGCCATGCTCCCTAAGAAGGGACATTCAGCATCTCTTCGTCTTCTTCAACCTCTACCCCTTCCGCCCCCCCCCCCCGCCTTTACTCCTGTCGTTCAGCGTCATTGTCGCGAAACTTGCTTGACCAGGCAGGGAAGGGAGCCAGCTCGATGGAAGGATAAGTTGTAGCGAGAGCAGGTTTTTTTGATCGGCCCAGCAGAATTCTCCAAGAAGAGTCGGTGTGTGGACATGTGCGGAGGAAAGTCAAAAACGTGCCCGAGACCGATACGCGGCAAGATTCCAGCACTGTTTTCGGCAGAGATCACCGCGGCTAGCAGCCAGTGGCTACGTGCTTCCATATGGGATTCGCTCGCTTCATATAAGGAGACGTCTTGACTGCTCTTACGTCTGTCCAATCAGATTTTTGTTGTCTTTATCGTGCGTTCACTATTGACCATGCCTTTTAGATGCGAAGCAGCTTAAGGCCGAGTTCAATCCTGTCGTGGTGGTGGTGGTGTGCGTCCTGATTACCCTTACTGCGCATGCGTAAACCCCTTAAAATACAAAAACCTCCTCTCCCCCCCGCTATCCTCTAGGCATCTCCCCAGCGGCGACCACACCCCCACTGCGCATGCGCGTCCCCCCCTAGCTCTCCTCTCATACGCCCCCCCCCCTCTCTCTCGCCTCGCAACGCTGACGCAGGCGGCGTCTGCTAGCGAGTTTCTTGGTTGAAAAACCGACTGCTCGTGCTGCACAACCGTTCATTGGCCATCCCGTATATATAGGCACTGGATCTTGACCCTGCAAGGTGGTGCCGGTGGGAGATTTCTCCTGTGCATTGTTGAACAATAAAAATTCGCAGCGTGCGCGTTAACTAAAAGCGGACTGCGGGTCTCTGTGTCCAATCGGAGTCTTCTGTCTCTCATTGCCCATAAGCAGCGATTGGCATGTTCCAATAGGAAACACCGGTCCATCACTGCGTGATTGCGCCTCCCCAGATTTCTCTCCAGCGCAACGCCGCGATGAGCGCCAGCGTCAACGCCGCCGCCAGTGTAAGCGCTAGCGCCCGCTGATTCACATCTACCCATGGTTTCCTTTAGCGGGACATTGTGTATTTTTTTTCGCCATGGCATACGAGGCGCAAAATTCCACTCGACCACATGTGCCTGCCCGGCCCCCCACTTCAGATCAAGGCAGTGGCACTTCGAAAAAAACCGCCAGGCCTGCGCTGAATGCGCAGCACAGTCTCAGCGAAAGCTGGAAGAGCGGCCTTTCTAGAGCCTTTTAGATGCGAAGCATCTTATGCTCGGGGCTTTGTCCGTCCCTCCCGCGTCCCGTGTCCCGCGTCCGGTTACTTTCATGATGTAGGGAGGCACCCATTATGCGAACCAGAACACTGTAGTACAATAAGGCCGTCAGCCACCATCACAGTGGCAAGAGTGATGGCCGAGAGCACTGAGTGGCTGCATAGCAATGCCTAATCAGGTGTTGGGTACAAGCAAAGGATAACACGCACTACCAGTGGTGTCTGTCGCCCACGTTCACTCTCTTCCTTGATCTTGCTTGCATGTGCTTGCGGGGGGCTCAGTCCGTCCCTCCTTCCCGCGTCCCACACCCCCTCTCTCTCCTCTCCTACTCTCCCCACCTCAGTGTCGCGGTACACCGTAAACAGAACACTGATATGTTAGGCACAAGGACAAAAGGCCCCTTTTTTATGGAGCAGCGAAGGCGAAATCACAAACGCAAACACGTCTTTTTCTTCGGTCCCTGTCCCGTTCCGCGAGACTGTCGGAGCGCACATCGTCTTCGTTGTCTGCACACTTTGGGGGCACACTTTGGAGGCGGCATTAGCAGCGATTGGCACTTTCCAGAAGTAACACCGGCCCATCACTGCGTGCTCTGCGCCTTCCCAGGTTTTTCTGCTGCGCAACGCCACCGCCAGTGTAAGCGTTCGCGCCCGCTGCTCGCATCTACACATGGTTTCTTTTAGTGGGAGACGGTGTAATTTTATTCGCCGGTGTTCTTACCGGTCCAAGGAGCACACGTGATAGGTATTCATGCACGGTCCTTTTCCGTTACATTCTTACCTTCAGATAAGCAATGCGTGCGTGGGTTTCTACCTTGTTTATATGTACAGTATATGGAACCTTGCGGCACCACTCGGAACGTTTTTAAGGTCGCGTGCTGCCGTTTATTCATGTTTCTGTCCCCATAAGTCATGACTGAAATAATTGTGATTTCCGCTTAAAGGATAGGGGCAAATTAGCTTCCAGTCATATGTTACGATGGACTACCGTTTGCGAACCAACCCAACCTCATTTTTCGATGAATTTGATAAACATGGGGGGGGGGGGCTCCTTTGTTAGTAACTAGCCCACGCGCATACATGCTCTTCTACTCTGTTTATCACCCTTAATCTACCTATTCGCCGGGCCGCCAAACATGATAATTGTTTTCTTCGGGTACATCTTTAATCCGGCTTCTTTAGTTTACATCACCAGTATTTTTTTGTTTCGTGATTCGTCACCCTCATTGCCAAAAAAACGCGATATCGTCCACAAAACACAATTAGATATAATATTATTCGTTCATTCTTAATCACATATTTTCCCGTGTTACGTTTTAAAATATTTATTGTGAATGTGCCGTGAATAACATTAAGAGATTGTAACTCTTCGCCTGACCCCATTCTCGATCATATTTTCGTGTTGTTCATGAGGAATACGGTGGCTGTGGGATCGTTTTAGATGTTCGCTGCGGTATCTATAGATGTTTAGGTGTTACTTTATGGCATCATTATTCCGGAACTGCTGGCGTGTGTTCATATGTGTGAATAAATTTCTGTTTTTCACTTTGCAAATGTGTAGCTACTTCATTACCTCGACGCATGAGTAATTGATGCAGCAGGGCTTTCATCGTTTTAGATGTGTTCGGGACAATATTGACTTTTCTTCTCGTCCTTGCACGGTTCCACATAATTTTGGGTCTCAATGGTACGCTAAAACCCCAAATAGGTCGTTCTGATTACGAAGTATTTAACGAATACGGCGCCAATGGCAACCGATGAAAGCCGTTGTGTCGCGAATAGGTTTTTTTAGCACTGCTGACTTACAGTACAGTAATCACAGGAATACCGAACTACCGTGGTCGGCACGCAGCCGACCACGGTAGTTCTTTATAATACGCGTATCAGCCATTCTAATCAACCTACTGTACGCATCGAGCAACTACCGCCGGTGTCCCCATCTAAACTGGCTACGTGCAGACTACAACGGCACAGTATATTACCTTACTCACCGCACGGTAAATTACCCATAATAACGAGTGCTAACCGCCGCGCCGGCGGCTTCCCGACGTCGGCGAGGCCGACACTACGCCAGCATCGGCCAGCTGGCCGACACCACGCCAGCAAGCCAATGACGGCTTGCCATCATCTGCTGAATAACGGCAGGCAGGTCTCGGACCGACGCTGACAAGCCGTCATCGGCCGAACGCCGGCAAGCCTTCATCGGCCCGGCGCCGCAAGCCCTCATCGGCCTGGCGCCGCAAGCCCTCATCGGCCCAACGCCGGCAAGCCGTTATCGGCCCAACGCCGGCAAGCACTCATGGGCCCAACGCCGACTAGCCGACATCGGAACAATGTGGGTTAAAGTAGCGCGAGCGTGATTTGCCGACATGGTGCCAATATTGCCGCCGACGTTTGCCGAAGTTGGGCTGAGGTCGGTCCAATGCCGGCTTGCTGCCTGGGAACTGTCTTCAAACTGTATAAAAGTGCAGTTAAGATAAAGGTCTAACACCACTAAAAGCCTGCCTACGGTCACGACGGCAGTGTTCTGAAACGCTACCTCTCCATTGGCTTCGATGCAACAACGAACAGCCTGATACAATGATGAATGAGGAATTGAGTAATTGATATCTTCAATGTCGATGGAAAAGGTATTGCCAACGGCGTTACTTAATACTATCTAATAATACTTAAAATACTATGCTTAAAACCTAATGCTATCTAGATAACTTTTCGCCTCAAACGGGTATTTTGCAACAAGGGGAACAAAGAATTTCTGCAAAAACCAAGTTACTTCATTTTGCCACGTTCCTCGTTCACTCACGAAAGACCACCACAGCCTACCACAGCTGGTGTTGGTAGTGCTCACTCTACTGGCGGTGTCGCTACTCAGCTATGAACAACCACTTCTTAAATTTGCATGTTTTTTAGATACGTGAATGCGTATCAAATTTCTGCATATGTTTACTGAGTACTACATTTATCCTACTTATTGTGTTATGTTCATTTTGAAAAGTGTGACACAGCAAACATCGTGAAGCGTGCTTCGCATATACTTGATTCCTTCGGCACGTGGGATCTCCCAAAATTTTTATTTATGGGTCTTTCCAAGTGAGACGTCCCAGCCCGAAATTCGACCATCAGTGATTCTGTTTTAAAAAATGAGCTGGAAGGTTCGACAACAATTTTAGTGCAGCATTTTTGTTCAAAAAATTATGTGTTCACGTGCTAGCCCTTTGAATATTCCGGAGAAAAGTAAAAGTTCGGTACGAATAAACTAAGCTTATTCAACGTTTAAGCAGGGTAGAACGACACATTATATTTCACAGCATTGTATTCTCATTGTTGTTTCACGTGACGTCACAAGTAAAACCATCCGAACCATTGTGGTGGGTGTAGATGTCAACAGCGAGAGAGTAATCAGAGAAACAGGCGTGACAGTCAGAAGAGCGTCGCATATTGGAGGCAGTACTTCAGCTCGGGTCGCCATCCCTTAAAGTGTGATTGAACACGACAGTCGGACTAGAGAGAAACGCCAAGTGCGTCGTGTCGCCCCTGGAGCACGGCCGCGATTTTTTCTCGGGGCGAGTGTGAGTGGGGAATGTGGTATTCCAGCCAAGTGAGGCAGGCGGGCGTCGGAGAGGCATTTTTTGTTTGGATGGAAGCTATGAGAGAGGCCGGCGCTTCTGCTGAGGTCGCCATCTCACGGTGTGTTAAGGCGCTGACGAAATTGCACTTCTATTGAAAAAGAGCTGAATGGGACGGACGTGTAGCGAAAACACGTTGCAGGAGCTAATCGCGGAGGCAACAGTAATGATGAATTGCTATACTTTATCGCTCCAAGAAGGCAACACCACCCCGCTGAACAAGAGAACTGTCAGAGGAATGTGCGTGTAATAAAAGGCGAGTTTGTAAAGCCGTGAAAATCTGTGGCCGTGGCGCGTTGGATAGCATGCTCGGCATCCGTTGCTGCGTGGCGAGAGGACGGTGGTTCGATGCTGGATGACGCCTTCTTTGACGTGTAATCGTGTACATTTCTTGGACGTCATTTCCTTGACGGAATTACGTCACTGAAGTCTCGGTGTACCCTAGCGTAAAATACTTTCTTGTTAAAATGACTTTCTGGTGCTATTCACTCGGGAATTAAGGATTTAGGCCCTCGCGACAAAAATGTAAGACAGGGATCATCATACGTTCGAACGTCTCTTCTTAAGATGTGGCAATTGTCCTTCGTGTAAAGTTTCTTTAAAGAGGAAAAATATTATTTTTGATGTCCACAACCAATCACTTGCAGGGGCTGGCAAACAGATGCGTTTTCCGCGGATATAAGTAAATTATCGTGGGCACAGGGTCTCAGGCTAATTTAATGCCAACTTCGTTGTACGCAAACATGGACCCAAAGCCACAGTTAAAGCCCAACAGTGCAGTCTTACAATCTTACGGTGGAAACGAGATTGAACATTTAGGTAGCTTGAGGCAGGAAGTGACATCGCATGACAGTACTTCCGTTCAGGACTTCTTTTTGTCCGTAAGGGAGCTCAAGCGATTCTCTGTATGCAGGCGTGCGAGACGCAAATATTAGTCGCTCGACAGATAGACAACACTCTGCAAACCAGTTCAGAAAGAGTTGTAAAAGAGTTGCGCCATCATTTTTCTTGAGCAGGTTCTCTCAAACATCACTACCGCATGCTCCTGCGCAAAGGAGCACTCCCAGTGGTCCAGACAGCACGTCGATTACCACTGGCCTTGAGAGAGCCGCTTCGAAAGGAGCTGGATTGCATGGAGAGGAAAGGCATCATCGTCAAAGTCACGGAGCCTACTGAATGGGTGAGCGCAAGTGCGCAAGAAGGACGGAAAACTGCGTGTGTGCATGGACCGGCGTAAAAAAACAAGGCCATGAAGCGGGAACACTTCGAAATGCTAAAGACAGAAGATATAGAGTCGCAGATCACTGGCTCTAAGTTATTCACGCGACTAGACGCCAACTCAGTGTTCTACCAGATTCTGCTGCATAATGAAACTTCGGTAATCTGCACGGTCGCGACGCATTTCGCTCCTTACGGATTTAGGGGCGAAGCTCCCTTATGGTATCACCTGGGCGCTTCTCGGTTGTCGATGCATCCTGAGTAGCCAGTAGCGTCTCTCTTAGCATACAATAGATGGCGCTGTCCCATAGAGATGCATGCAAACTGCTGTTGGGTGACGATATACTAGATAGCGTCAGTGGTTTTTCGTATACGTTGATGATTAAAGATGATAGATGGCGCTGTTATAATAAGACAATGCGCTGTGACAGTAGGTGATATGTATCGCCCTCTCCTCTCCTACGCTTCTCCCTCTTTCTCCTCTCCTACGCAAGGCGCAGTGTTCGAATGGCCTCCGAATCACGCAGAAGAATGGCCTCAAATATGCCACAGCTTGAGTGGGCAAACGTTGCTTGCGGTGTTCGATCCAGCAAGAGTAACATGTGACGCGTAACGCAAAAGCAAAAGATTTCATGTTCTATCCAGCAAAAGATTTCATGTGACGCGTCACGAAGTAGCTTGGGTGTCGCGCTGTTGCATAACTACAACGGCGAACGGAAACTTGTAGCATATGGATTAAGAACACTGTCTGAAGCGGAAACACGCTATTCCTAAATAGAAAAAAGAAGCCCTTGCCATTGCATACTGCTTCGAGAAGTTTGAGCATCCTGCGTACGGCCGAACGGTCATCATTGAAACTGATGATCGCCCTTTGATTACCGTATCAAAGAAAGCGATCGGTGACATGCCACCCAGGCTGCAATGTTTATTCATGCGATTGCTGGGATATAACACTGACCTGCATTTTATTCCAGGGAAGCAGGTCATGCTCGCAGCTATGCTGTCGAGAGTCGAGAGCACCCAGCAGTGGAAGCAGCGGTGACGCCAGCACGGATGACGCAGAAGTGCATCCCGTAAGTATAGTATCCTCATTTGTCAGCGACGGAACATGGAAGCGTATTGCCGAGGAAACTGCCAAAGACAGTTGTTTGAAAGTAGTGCTGCAGAACTTCACTACGGGTGAACCAATAGAGGGTCTCTTGAAGTTTTTTCTACCCGATCTCTCTTCCATGCAAGGCGTCTTGTTCAAGGGGCTGAAGGTCGTAATTCCGAGCAGCATGAAGCGCGACACTTTGCCTAGGATCCATGATGGGCCCCTATTACTCGCCCAATGCAAAGCTAGGGCTTGTAGTCTCGTTTCCTGGCCTGGCATAAACTCTGAAGCTATGGAATTCGCTGAGAGGTGTGCCCCATGCAAAAAAATAAGCCTATCCACCTCGCGCACCGGTATGGTGGCGCCACCGCTCAGCTCTCCTAGCAACTAGTGCGTCGAAAAGCGGTAGCTCACTCACCCAAGCACCCATAGGATCCCATGTATTTTGAACAAAGTTCGCGCATCTTTTGTTCAAAAACAAACGAGCGCCATCTCTCGAAAATATTTCACACCAAAGACTAGAGGCTTCTCCTCGCTTCCACCGCCTTAGCACGTTCCAAATGAATCGCTCTCTCCACATCTTTTATTTCTTTCGGTTGCCGTGGGAGTGCGCACGCTGCAGGCGGCAGCGCAACCAAGGAGACCGGCTGGGCGGCTGGGCTCGTCTCCTTCGTCGCGATCGCGTCTTCGTTCGACGTTGCAACGTTCAAACTGTGTAAAACTCATGGCCACACGTCGGACGATAAGCCCTGATTCCGCTCAGCTGCCATCGCATCAACGGCAATGCTCAGATGTTTCACACATGCACTTATGTTATTTGGTTGCAGTGCATGATGGCCTCCTTCAAGACGGCGTTTTTCCTTGACAGTCAGCTATATGTGTAGTTCTCGGCGTCGCGGCAGTTTTGTGACCCGAGGGGGAGAACTGGTGCTACATTGTGGTGACCGCTGGTACGACGGCAACCTTTACGACATTACTCTACGCCCACGATTGTGCTACAGTTAAAACACCATGCTTGGCCTTGCGCGTCTACCTGATAGCACAGTGCGATCACAAGTGTGTTGTTTACAAATTGGTTGGCGCAAAACAAGAACATGGACGGAGAATGTCTAACCAGCTATGCACCAACTAGCCCGACAGCATACGTTATTCAAGTTTGTTGTTATCGTTGTTGCGATGGTTAATATAGAATTGCAATTGAAATACCGTTTTTACAAAGGTGAGTGAGGCTGTAAATAGTCGCCCTTCTATATGCTCGCTAGTCCACGAATATTACTTCTAGAATCGCATGTCATGTGGACTTTCACGTACCAAAGGCGAATATAGCGTACGATGTATACGTACTACACGCGTGCGCATTTCCTATATAGATATGAGTAATACCACGCGTGCGCATTTCCTGTATAAACCTCAGTAATGTCGTGTCTAATTTAAAACGCATTCGATAGATGAAGTGTGGCTTGAACGGTGAAAGTGATTAGATTCTCAGAAATAATTGATTGCAATCAAGTTTCAGTTTCTCATAATTTTTTGAAATAAAATAAAAGCTGTGAATATTTGTTAGTCATTTGCTGTAGTTCTTTCCCACATTATTATGCAGCTGTGTGATGCTTGTTACAACGATGAAGGAATTAGCTTTCCGTTTTTTTTGCATAATTAGCTGTATAACTAAGTGCTCGACGAAGTTGAAAATGTATCTCTTGTGCGTTTCCTAAGCAGGCATACAACCGTGATGTGCATTGTTGTACTATTTAGGGTGTTCCGTGAAATAAGAAGTATGTTTTATGTTGCAATTGTTTTTATTTGGTCTGTGTTAGCAGGTCACGCAAACGACATCGACGCATGCACGTTAGGAACGCATGCATTGCATCGCGCGCGCCCACAGCAATAAAAAACGGGCTTGTAACTTTCAAAAAAATAAAATAGAACAATCGACGTAACAAACCCCATGGCTGTCTAGTGGAGCAGCTTCGGGAGTACAAATATCAAACCAGAATGAAATTTGAATAAAAAAATTGGCCCCGTATCTGCGTGCTTCGCTACAAATGTCGTCGAATGACGATTGTCTTGTGCCGGCCGTACTCCTATGTTTTGCCTTGCCTCAGACAGCGCCTACTCTACGTTGAATTGGCCGCATCTGGCTGGCATTGATAAAATAGAGATGGCGCTGCGCGAGATATGGACGCCATCGAAAAACATGAGCTTGTGCTGAACCAAGGGCCACTGCCAGCGGCTGGACTTTATCGTCGACAAAGCGCTTTTTCGTGCAAAGCGTCGCAGTTCATGCACAGCTTCGCATTTTCAGCACAGCCTAAAATACACTAGGGTCTTTAGAATTACGTATCTCTGTATTTTCTAATAAAAGAACACACGACCTGATAATTACATATTAATGTTGCGCCTCAGGTATGCGTAGTATTTGCTTTTCGATCGAATATGTTCACAAGTATGAATGAAAACACCAGTACAAGATGGCTGGGCGTTCAGAAATTAGTTAAACTTTGGCCCTGCAGCTAGCTGAATCGGGTGACAGACAGACAGGCAAACAGAAAGAGCAAAATTTTTACGTTTAAGTTTCCCAAGAAAGACTATCGTCTTTAAAAAAGGAAATGGTCAGTAGCGGTGCTTGCGCAAGGCTCCTATGAGCCACCCGTATCCGCTTTTCACCACCATTCGTTGTTGGTGGGGCCACCTGTACAGCTCAAAGCAGCAGCGCACGAGGCGCATAGCCAGCCGAAGGAACCACTTATGATGTGTTCCATGCCTGACCAATCCCTGTATCGCGTAGGCACCGACATCTTTTGATATGGCGGGAAGTCCTACTTATGGGTCTACGATGCATTTTTTATTTATTTATTTATTTATTTATTTACAATACTGCTACTCTCTTTTGACAGCATGGCAGTTGGGCAGTACAATGATTTTTTTTACAAAAATTCAAACAAAAAGAAACATAGTTCAAAGCAAACACTTACAAGCATAACAAGAGGACATGAATAGCGCCAATACAACAGAAGAATGCAGAACTTAAATAATACTCTTACTTAACATATCAAATGACTACAAAAAACACAATGAAAGTCATAAATATTATACAAGGCTGAGATCAAACTGAATGCAAAAAAAAAAGAGGAAAGGATATGACGCTTTGATGAAGACTGGACTAATGTAATTACGATAACATTAGTATCGGGACTGAAAACGTATAAAAAAAACGAAAAGAACTTGAATTGTAAACACTGAGAGCTTGTTTAAACAACGGCTAAACTATCGTTAAATGAAGGTGTGAACAAAAAAAAAAGAGAGGAAAAAGGAAAAAAAAAACGATACATAGCTTCTCTTATGCGCGCACAGTTTTTTCTATTTGTGCAGTAAATTCTGATAGTGATTCTGTGTTGGTAATAGCAGCGTCAAGTTGGTTCCATTCTGATATTGCGAGCGGGAAGAATGAATACTTAAATGTGTCGTTTTTACATATGTATTCTGTCAATGTGTGCGCATGCTTATTACGTGTTTGTCGAGTCTGGGAAAATGATATGTATTTGTACGTATCTATCTTGTAGTTGGTTTTGAGTAGCTGGAACAGAAATTTTAAACGAGCTTTTTTTCGCTCTTGTGGACAGTGTTTGTAAGCCGGACTGGATTAAAAGATGTGTTGGCGAATCTGAGCGTATGTATTCGTTGTGGATGAACCTCGCAGCTTTCCTTTGTATTCCTTCCAGTTTGCCTATGTTAGTCTGTGTATGCGGAAACCACACTGTGTTAGCATATTCTAGAACAGGCCTTACAAATGATGTGTAGGCCAACAGCTTCGTTGACGTTGTTGAGAGCGCTAGACTTCGTTTTAAGAAAAATAGTTTGCGTAGTGCCTTCGAAGTAATATTATCGATGTGTTTGTCCCATTTAAGATCACTTTCGCTGATCCCTTCGTCACTGCACTGACATTTCGTCCGACATCGGTGACGTCATTCCACGTGACTGAGGGTGTCCCTATAAAAGCAGCGCCTGGACTATGCTTCGACAGTGGGCCTTGCAGCAGCAGCGGCAACAACATGCTCAGAAACCCATTCCACTTTGTTCTACAGGTTGGTGTTTATCTCCCTGATAAGTGCTACCGTAGTGATGATCGCTTTTTGCTGTTGCTGCCCTGCCCACTGCTTCTCAGATGCTTTTTTTTTGTTGCGTGAGTGATTTAACGAAAGACTTGCTAGCTTGTGGTGACATAGAATCAAATCCTGGCCCAACCGAAAAAGAAATGTTGCGTGACTTGTTAACAGGCCAGGGTAAAATGCAGTCTGCTATTGATGTTATCACGAAATCGCAAGCTGACATTGAGCGAAAAATATCTACTCTAGCAGACCGAGTTGATGGCATTGAAAAACAGTTGTCGACAATGAACGCATTACCAGGAAGAGTGGAAGAACTTGATGCAAATAATGCGAAGTTAACAAAACAGCTGACAACACTAGAAGCAAAAATAGATGAGCTTGAAAACAGAGGACGCAGGAATAACTTGATTATATACGGTCTAACTGAGATACGCGCCGAGACTACAGAAACACTCGCAAAGACAGTAAGCGATGAAATATTCCAACAGAAGCTTGGAGTATCTGTGAATGGCATTGAAAGAATTCACAGACTCGGCCAAAAGGCTGAAAACAAAGTACGACCTGTTATAATAAAATTCTTGCATCATCGCGAAAAAGGTGTCTATCATGAAGGCAGCCTACAAACTAAAGAACAGCGACCTATCCATAGCTGAAGACTTTTCAAAGCGAGTTAGAGATATCAGGAGGCAATTATGGCAAACTTCGACTGCCGATAGGGCCAAAGGCGCGAAAGTCAAGCTATCGTACGACAAACTAAGCATTGATGGAGTGACATATGGGTGGGACGACACTAAAGGGTCCCGTTACCGCATTAGAAACAAAGACAAGAAATGACAGAACAGGCCACATGACACCTCTCTGAAGGTTCTCAATATCAACTGCCGTAGTGTTGTAAATAAGGCTGTTGAGCTAGAAGGAGTTTTGCTGTCACAGAATCCTGACGTGGCTTTTCTAACTGAAACATGGTTAACAGATTCAATCTATGACAGCGAAGTTTTCCCACCAGGATTCAGTGCTTATCGCAAAGACCGGAGCTCAAAAGGAGGTGGCGTCTGTATTGTGTCTAAAAAGGGGATAGAATTAATTGAAATGCCAGATGTGCCTAATGCTGAATGTATCTTTTGCAAGGTCATTCATGGTAACACTAGATATATATTAGGTGCTATGTACAGATCTCCTGGTTCTTCAGTCGATATTATTGAGGAGCTCAAAAATTATATGACAATATATGTAAAGCCGGGTGACCGAATAATTTTGGCAGGGGACTTCAATCTGCCAAGTGTTGATTGGTCAACAATGACACATATTGGTCACTGTGATGCTTCCGCAGATATCATGATGGATATAACTTTTCAGCACGACTTATCACAGGTAGTTGAAAGTTATACGAGGATTCAATGCAGCTCGAAATCAATCCTAGATCTTGTCTTTGTTTCAGGAAATATAACACATAATTGTACGTGTGACGTTTTCCCCGGTATTTCCGATCACCTTGCTGTATTGCTAACCGTATCTAATGTTTCTATCGGTGAAAAACCCAAGGTGACTACTTTTTCATGACTTCAATAGAGCTGATGATGAGTCGGTGCTTGATACCCTTTCTTTTCATTTCGACGATTTTGCCAATAGTACTGATAGTGTGACTGATCTTTGGAATATGTTTAAAGGTATTGTTGGTGAGACCATTGAGCGATTTGTACCAACCATATCTAAAAAGCCTAGAACCAAAAACCCGTGGATTTCTAGGGAGACATTGAAGTTAAGAAGGCAAGTAAAACGATTGAAGAAGAAAAGTAAGACTCGTTATGCTGATTCAAGTTGTCAACAGAAAATTGCAGCATTGACAGCTCAAATTAGAGTTGAGGTTAGTTCAGATAAACAACGTTACTTTGGTGAGTCATTACCCAGTTTCATTACTACATCGCCAGAGAAGTTTTGGAGAACGATTTCTCCTAAGTCAAACGAATGTGAAATATTTGATGACCATGGCAGAGAGATTAGTGATCCAGAATTAATCGCGATCCTTTTCAATGAACACTTCAGATCTGTTTACACCGAAGACAATGGTATCTTGCCAATTTTTAATGTCTCCTTACCTTCCATGCCTGATGTGGTTATCTCAGAAAGTGGTATCTTAAATATGTTATTGAAACTAGACACGAAAAAATCACCTGGCCCTGATTGCATACCCAACGCTTTTTTCAAAAGGTATGCAGAATGGGTATCAAAGTATTTATATGTACTATTCTGTAAATCATTACGCGATGGTGAACTACCGCATGATTGGGTAACCGCCAGAATTAAACCAATACATAAAAAAGGAAACAAGAACCAGGTTGGGAACTATCGACCAATTTCATTAACTTCAACCTCGTGCAAAATATTAGAACATATAATACACAATCATATCTTAGATTTTCTCAACAAACACAATTTTCTAACTAGGCATCAGCACGGATTCAGAAAGGGCTTCTCAACCTGCACTCAGCTCGTTGAAACCGTACATGATTTTGCAAAATCTATTAACCAAGGCAAGCAAATCGATGCAATTTTTATGGACTTCGCCAAGGCCTTCGATAAGGTTTCGCACAAAAAGTTGCTATTTAAACTAGAGAAATTACTTAAAAACAAAAAATTAATGGATTGGCTTTCTTGTTACTTGACTAAAAGACAACAGTTTGTTTCTTTTCGCGATCGCTGCTCTAAATATGTCAAGGTCGATTCTGGTGTTCCCCAGGCCTCAGTTCTTGGGCCTCTCCTATTTCTTCTGTTTATTAATGATATTGTGGAACAAGTTCCTGTTAAAGTGAAACTTTACGCGGATGACTGTGTTTTATACACCGAGGTTGATAACACATCCGATCAACTGCTGTTAAATCAGGCATTTCAGAAAGTAGCCTCCTGGTGTGAGGAATGGCAAATGGTCATTAACTTTGACAAAACGGTCTTTATGCGTATCACTCATAAGCTAAATCCTTTACATTTCAGGTACAATGCTAACAATATTTTTCTGTCTGAAGTCACTAATTATAAGTACTTGGGTCTTTACATATCAAACAACCTGTGCTGGAACAAACACATTACGCACATTACAACAAATGCAACTTACAAACTGTTTTTTCTTCGTCGTGCTCTCAAGCTTTCCACTCCGTCTGTCCGCCTTTTAGCGTACAAATCAATTGTCCTACCAATATTAGATTACGCCGCGATCATATGGGACCCTTTTACCAAGACTAACATTAACAAATGAGAAAAAGTGCAGAAAAGAGCAGTACGTTTTGTTTACAATAATTTTTCAGGAACTTCTGTTACGGACCTTTTAAAGAGAGCGCAACTTTCGCCCTTATCACTAAGATACCGTAAATCAAGGCTTAAATTTTTGTATCAACTAATTAAAGGCCAATATAAAGTCAATATAGCCGATATTTTTTTCTTTTTTCTTCTGGCTACTCAACTAGGCAGAGGCATGGCTACACCATAACCCCATTTTCCACACGCAACAATTGCTTTAAATATTCATTTTTTCCTCGCACCATAGTCGAGTGGAATAAACTAACTAATACAACTGTTTCAGCACCATCATTGGCATTGTTTTCATCAGAATTAGAAGCTACACTTAGCAGTTGAATTGTATTGTATTTTGTGTATATGACATTGCTTTGTATTGCATTGCGTTGCATTTTGTTCGTATGCTATTGTATTGTATTGTATTTCATTCTGTTTGTATGCCACATGTATTGCCATTTGTTTGAACACCAACTTTATGTACCACCCTGCTAAAATCACCGAATGGTGATTGCAGTAAGTCTAAATAAAATAATAAATAAATAGAAGTGAGTGTAACTCCTAGATATTTATGCTCTTCAACTTTATTAAGTGGAGTGCCAATAATTGCGTATGTGTAGTTGGATGGTTTTGTTTTTCTGCTTACTCTCAATATCCCTGATTTCTGTATGTTTATTTTCATCTGCCATTTAGAGCACCAATTAGCTAACACGGCTAGAGAGTCGTTGAGCTTAATATGGTCGTTATAATGATTAATCTGTTTATAAATGACACAGTCGTCCGCGAATAGTTTAATATTGCAAGCAACGTTATCAATAATATCATTAATGTAGATTAGGAAGAGCAGAGGCCCAAGTACCGAGCCTTGAGGAACTCCAGATGTCACTGCAACTGTGTTAGAAGACATTTGTTCGTAGAGAGTGCAAATTGTGATGGCTAAATAAGAAACCTTTTATCCAGGCAGAAAGTTCTCCTATTCCAAAAACACTTTCTATTTTAGCTATTAATTTGCTGTGACATACACAGTCAAAAGCCTTAGACAGGTCGAGTAGAATTAAGTCAGTTTTACCACGGATGTTAACTGTAGCGGCAAGGTCGTGAACTAGTTCACGAAGTTGGGTAACTGTCGACAAGCCACTTCGAAAACCATGTTGGTTGGGAGAGAAAAAAGTAATGTGCTCTAGGAATAATGTCATGTGTTTTAAGATTATGTGTTCGAGGAGTTTACATGATGTGCTGGTCAATGAGATAGGTCTGAAATTTGAGGGCAGCGATGCGTCTCCTCCTTTGTGTATCGGTATCACTTTTGTGATTTTCCAATCGTTAGGCAGTTGTGAAGTCGTGAGTGATTTTCGGAAAATAATACCTAGATATTGGCTACACCACTCTGCATATCTTTTCAGGAAACTGTTAGATATATCGTCGGGACCACTACCTTTTTTGTGGTCGAGTTTTAGCAGCAGGTTGAAAATACCAGCATCAGCGATGTCTATTTTGTCGATATTTGTACTATGTTGCTGTATAATTGGCGGAATAATGTTATCATCAACAGTAAACACTGATCGAAAAAAAAATCGTTATATGCGTTGGCCTTTACAGTTGTTTTGTTCGGGGGAGGAGATGCGATGTTGTTTTATTGGTGCGAAAGTGATTCCAGAACCTGCGGAGATTATTAACAAGAAATGTAGGTAGTGTTACGTCGAAATAACGCTGTTTAGCAAGTTTAGCTTTAAGCTTGAATTCCGCGATGGCATCCGGTAGCTTCCGAATTCTTGATACTCCCCGCCTTTCGTTTTTATTGCTCTGCGTAACCTTTTCAAACGTCGCTTTGCCTGAATAACTTCGCGCGTGATCCATGGATTATTTTTTTTGTGGACGCTTGATTTTTGTTGGTAACTAATGAGTGATACAAAAAAGTACAACTGATTTGAAGAGAAGCCAAAGGGAATCGACATCTACTGAAGTATTCGAACCCATTTCTGAGAAATGCTGAAATTCGTGAGCGAGATGAGTTTGTATGGTATCGTCGTCAGCGTTTTCGAAGTCTGTTACAACGGATGCAGAAGAATGTGTGGTTATGATATCTCCAAGAGGGACGACGCACACTGGTACGTCATGGTCAGATATTCCACAGGCTACATCGACTCTTATGCGGTTTATGTAGAAGTGGTCGCTGAAAAATATTAGATCAAGTATGTTCTGAGTTACTCCATGCGAGCGAGTAGGGTGTGAAACGACCTGATGAAGATTGAAGGTGAGCATGAGGTCAAATAATATGTCCGAGGCTGATGACGAATAGCACAAACTATCCCAGTTAATGTCTGGAAGATTAAAATCCCCCATGAGTACAACACGGGGAACCAGACGCATGACGTTCCATGTAATCATAAATTGCACTTATAGAATCGTCACCCGAATTTGGGCTTCGATAAACACAACCTATGCATATGCTAGTACCATCACAAAGTAGCTTACAGAAAACTGCTTCGGCATTATGTACCTCTGGAAGGGCCACAAAAGAAAGGCCTTTTTTTATCAATATTGCCACCTCACCACCACGTGTGAGGCGATCTTTCCGGATAACTGAATAACTGGGCGGTGCAAACTCATGATCGAATACATCGCGCGTGAGCCACGTTTCTGTGACGGCTGCTAAGTAAGGTTCATGATCAATGATCAAATTTTCAAGTGCTTCAGGCTTATTAATCACGCTTCGAGCGTTCACCGTGAGAAGTGTTAGCTCGCCAATTTTGCAGCGCGACGAGTAGTAGCTCCCTTTTTTTGTTTGGTCACTGGGTGCGTTCGTCACCTTCGCTGTACGCGCAGTTTCTAATTCAACGTGTTTTTTTTTTCAAAGGTATCTTATCATCCTTTTCGTGGCTCCAAACATAGGCGCGATTATTTATATATAGCTTGTCAAAAACTAAAGACACTTTTTCTTTATTTTCTCGGTTTGCCTTTGCACTGTTCCAAAGTTTCCTTCGAATGTCACGTACTGGTCTCGAAAAGTCTTCTCCGATAGATAGGCCTGTATCTCGAAGTTTATATCCCCCGTTTTAGAATTGAAGATTTGTCTCTTGAGTCTAGGAGCTTGAAAATTATCGGCCTAGTTTTGTTTGATTCAGCTCTACCAATCTTATGTATGCGTTCGACTGCTACTGATTTTAATTCTAGTGTGTCTTAAATTATGTTTTTGTTCACAGCACGTTCAAGAGTCAAGGGTGTCTCTCCTTCCGCCTCCGGAAAGCCATATATTATCAGGTTATCTCGCCTGCTACGGTTCTCTAGATCATCAATTTTTTCTTGCATAGATCTGATTACCATATTCATATTTGCTAGTTGTTCTTGAAAAGAATCCACTTTTTTCTTCTAGGCTTGTGAGCAAGTCTAGTTTCTTGTCAATTTTGGTCAGGCGGTTTTCCTTTATTTCTTTTATATCCGCAGCTATTTCCTTTAATTGTTGACTGATTTCTGGGCCTGGATTCGTCTCAACGTCTCCGCCGAGTAATAAGAGTTCAAGTGTCGGCACAGCATGGTCAATCACAACAGCACATAGCCGTGGGCACGGCAGCACAAATAAGAAAGGGTCGTTTGAACGGATACACTTTCCATATCGCTTTCTCACCTGTAGGATGAAGACAAACGGATTGTTAGGAGGCCGCATTCCGTGAGTGCTGCCGTGCCCAATGATCCCGTCTCGAGTGAGATGGGCCTTTATAGCTGGGTTGAGTGGTGGCGCTGAGCGCAGGCGATGCACACAGGTTATGCGACCAGAGTCCGCGCAGGTAGATGACGACGAGCGACGCAGCATGGTATCCCATAGCTTGATCGGCCCGGTATCTTGTGAACGGACAACGGTGACATTGATGCCGCTGGTTGCTCCAATTTTTCCTGGTGGCTCGGAACCCGGACCGGCGTGAAGCAGCAGTCCGAGAACGAGCTGTAGGATGAAGACAAACAGATTGTTAGGTGGCCGCATTCCGTGAGTGCTGCCGTGCCCAATGATCCCGTCTCGAGTGAGATGGGCCTTTATAGCTGGGTTGAGTGGTGGCGCTGAGCGCAGGCGATGCGGCAGGTTATGCGACCAGAGTCCGCGCAGGTAGATGACGACGAGCGACGCAGCATGGTATCCCATAGCTTGATCGGCCCGGTATCTTGTGAACGGACAACGGTGACATTGATGCCGCTGGTTGCTCCAATTTTTCCTGGTGGCTCGGAACCCGGACCGGCGTGAAGCAGCAGTCCGAGAACGAGCTGTAGGATGAAGACAAACGGATTGTTAGGTGGCCGCATTCCGTGAGTGCTGCCGTGCCCAATCATTATCAAGCTTCCCGGAAGTCGAACGTCTCAGAGACACAACTCTGATGAGACATCGTTGACGCCACTAGTGAAGTCTTTGCAAGTTATGTCATACGTATGAAGGTGCTCCCGGACAATGGTCCTCAGTTTTCGAGAAGTGTATTCGCTTCATTTGCACGTACTTACGAGTTGAAGCAGATTACCTCAAGTCCAGGGGGGTGAGGATACCAGATTCTTAGAAGAATGCCAACATCATCTTCATGCATAAGAAAGGGGACGTCAAGGACCTAAAAGATTACAGGCCCAGCAGCTTACTGTCCGTTGTCTACAAGGTATTTACAAAAGTAATTGCTAACAGAATTAATACGACATTAGAGTTCAATGAACCAAAGGACCACGCCGGATTTCGTACAGGCTTCTCAACAACAGACCATATTCATACTATCAATCAGTTGATAGAGAATTGCGCGGAATACAACCAACCCCTATACATAGCCGTCATATATTACGAGAAGGCATTCGATTCCGTGGAGACATCAGCAGTCATGCAGGCACTGCGGAATCAGCGCATCGACGAAGCCTATATAAACATAATGGAAGAAATCTACAGTGGATCCACATCCACTATAGTCCTCCATAAAGAAAGCGGCAGAATCTCAATAAAGAAGGGCGTACGGCAGGGAGACACGATCTCTCCAATGCTATTCACCGCGTGCTTACAGGAGGTTTTCAGGGCCCTAGATTGGGAAGAGTTAGGGATAACAGTTAATTGAGAGCATCTCAGTAACCTGTGATTCGCTGATGACATTGCATTGATGAGTAACTCGGGAGACGAATTACAGCTTATGATTACTGAACTAGATACGGAAAGTAGAAGAGTAGGTCTGAAAATTATTGTGCATAAAACTAAAGTAATGTGGAACAATCTTGGCAGAGAACAGCGCTTTGCCATAGGTGGCGAGACACTGGAAGTTGTAAAGGAGTACGTCTACTTAGGACAGGTAGTAACCGCGGAGCCGAACCATGAGAGTGAAATAGCTAGAAGAATAAGGATGCGATAGGGCTCATTCGGCAAGCATTATCAAATTATGAATGGTAGTCTACCACTATCCCTCAAGAGGAAGGTATATAACAGCTGCATCTTACCGGTACTTACCTACGGAGCAGAAACCTGGAGACTTACAAAGAGGGTTCAACTTAAACTGAGGACGACGCATCGAGCGATGGAAAGGAAAATGATAGGTGTAACCTTAAGAGACAGGAAGAGAGCAGAGCGGGTCAGGGAACAAATGGGGGTTAAGGATATCATAGTTGAAATCAAGAAGAAGAAATAGATATGGGCCGGGCACGTAGCACGTCGGCAGGATAACCGCTAGTCATTAAGGGTAACTGACTGGATTCCAAGAGATGGCAAACGCGTGAGGGGGGAGACAGAAAATTAGGTGGGTAGATGAGATTAAGGAGTTTGCAGGTATAACGTGGCAGCAGAAAGCACAGGACCGGGTTGATTGGCGAAACATGGGAGAGGCTTTTGCCCTGCAGTGGGCGTAGACAGGCTGATGATGATGATGATGATGATGATGACCTCAAGTCCACGATTCCGGCGTTCGAGAGGGCTGTCTGAAACGGCGGTACAGGTGGTGAAGAGAATTCTTAAGAAAGCTTCTGAAGCTAAACAGCATTTCTGGATGGCTCTTTTGATTTACAGGACCTCTCCTTTGCAATACAGACTGGACCTGCACACATCCTCCATGGTCGCCGGTTGCGGGCGCGGCTACCCGACTTCAACAAGGAGTCAACAGGACAACACTGTGTGCAATCAAGAGAGCAACGCCTGACAACGCTGTACGCAAGCGTTCCTTTTGCAATCGATAAACCAGTCTTCTTTTGTCCACCGCCGTGTGCGGACGCTCTTACAAGACACTCGATAGATGGCGCCTGAAGCGAGACGCCAAGATGACTCAACTATGCCCACCCGAGCCCCTCCAATTGGGTGAGAACGCAGCGGCATCCTGGAAGATATTCAAGCAACGCATCGAGCTGTACCTCTTAGCCAAGGAGCCCGTCAAACCACGCAGTAAGGAGCAGAAAGCTGGAATTTTTAACATGAAAATGTTTTATGCTGGGGCCCACCAAGACTTCAGTGACGTATTTCCGTCCCGGAAATGACGCTGAAAAAAATGTACTTGATCACATATCATAGAAGGCATCGAACGTATGACCTTTCGGTCCGCAACAACAGAAGCCGAGCGTGCTATCCATTGCGCAACGGCCACAGACTCTGAATGCTTTACGAACGCGCCTTTATATCTACCAGTGTAATCACAGTGCTCCTGCTCAGCGGGGTGGTGTCGCCCTCTTGGAGCAGTAAAGTAATTCATCATTACTGTTACTTCCGCGATTAGCACCTGCTGTGCGTCCGTTTTCAGTAGCAGTACCATTTTGCCAATGCTTTAACGCAACACGAGGTGGCGACCTTAGCCCAAGCGTCGGCCTCGCTCATAGCGTCCATCCAAACCAAAAAATCCGACGCGCGCCTCCCTTCAGTGGCTGTAATACAGCGTTCCTCGCTTACGATCGCCCAGAGAAAAAGTCGCGGCCGGGATACTAGGGCGACACGACGCACTCAGCGTTTCCCTCTAGTCCGACCATGGCGTACGTTCAATCGAACTTTAACATGCCGCGGGTAGCTGTAGATGTTAACGGCGATAGCGTAATCAGAGTGTCATGAGTAAGGAGACGACGAAGTAGGAGCGGAACAGGCACGAGCGCGTGCGATAGGGGTAGCACACGGCTCGAAGCGCGTGACACGAGCCGTAATGGAAGATCACGGTCCGATGAACTGGCATTGCTTGCGTGGCTACGATAGAAGACGGTCGCATCGGTAGCTGCGTTCTGCCGATGGGTGCAGCGGACGTTCGATTCAGGAGGCCGTGACGCTTCCACTCCCGTGGCGTGGCCGTTGACCTCGGTGACGCTCGGGAGAGGCTCCTCGGAGGTGCTGCAGCATCTTTCGGCTGGTCCGGACGCACCCGCCGCACTCCCCCTCCGAACGTTGGCCCACAGCAATCCCCGGAACGCCAGGTCGTCCCTTCGAGTAAGCGGCCGGTTTTGTCTTTAGGCCTAACCGACGAGGACGCCCTGCCACGTCGCCGACGGCGACCGGGGAACTGGCTCACGGCAGCGTGAATGACTGGCGTTCATCAGAAGGACGAGTGAGAAGGATCGTCGACTACATCGACCGCGGACCAAACACAACGGAGGTTGAACGTAAGGCAGTCGGTGAACTCAAGTAAGAACATTCGATTCGGACTACGATCCGACGACGAGTCCTAAGTGGTCAGATTGAAGTTAGGGACTGCAGTTAGACGTAGGCGGAACTGATTAGTTTACTTTTGTAGAATTGTTGGTAGTGTTTCTTAAGTTTCCATTGTTTGTTCATCGAGTGTTAAGTTTTCTACTAGTGTTTCCTCGATTGTTATTGGACCATGTATGCTGTGCGGACCAGCGTCCTCTCACGATCCGTGTCCGCCAGCACACGCCTCCGAGATCCGTGACAAAATTGGTGAGCCTGCCAGGATCCGAAGATCTCACGATCATTTCTTCTCCTGCGCAGTCACCGATACTCGGAGAGTGCGGAGATGGATTGGGAGCGTTTGTCGGCGGTAGCTAAGGAGGTTGGAATGACCAACCGCTATGAACTGTCGGGCTGGAGGTGGTCGTTCACATGCACAGGTAGTGTGTCAGTTGTGCAATAGAAGGGGACATCGTGCAAATGAGTGCAGGTCCGGGATTACCGACAAAGTTGCATGTAGAGTGGACTAGAGCCGTGCACGGGCCTAATTTTCAAGCCCGAGCCCGGCCCGGGCCCACTGACTGCGTCGAAGGCCCGCCCGAGCCCGACCTTAAAGGCTTCGAGCCCGTCCCGGCCCGGCCCGACGTACAAAAATACAAACCCGGGCCCGGTCCAGCCCGACCCTATGAAAGTTTGCTGCGGAGAAAAGATATGACTTTTTGATCATGTGGCATTTTATTCAACACATCAAAAGTTAAACATACGCAAACGACACGTCTTAGTGTGTATACACAGATTACAAGTTGTGTAAAAATAATAAGCTGTGCAGTGATTCGGACTTCAGTGAAGTGTGGCGCTCCTGCATCACATATCCCGTCGAACTGAAGTTCCATTCGCTGCTCGCACTGGTAGCCGGAATCGAAAATGTTTTTTTCGCAAGCATAGCAAGCTTGGAATGATTAGACTCCCTGTTCTTCCATAAGTCTAGTCTCTCTGATGCAGGATAGGAGGATGATTGCATGGATAAATAATCACAAAGGTGATCTGTGTGGTCACCGCTAAGTGCTTGAAGACAATTCCGGCACAACGTCTATATTTTTGGTTTGATGCGGGCTTTGGACCTGACCCGGCCCACCCGATGCCCGAGATGAGTAGCCCGGCTCGGGCCTGCGGGCCGGGCCGGGCTCGGGCTTTCGGGCTACCCGGAGCCCGTGCACACCTCTATAGTGGACTCCCATGGCAGTAAGACGAAAGAAGTGGGGACTACAGACGAGGTAGCCTGTATAGTGGACGCACATAGTGCTAGCATAAAAGAAGGGGCTACAGGTGCAGAAAAGAGGAGACGGGACAGAAGAATGATATGAAACTTTACTATCAAGGACATTGTATACCGGTGGTAGACGGAGAGGTGCATGGAAAAAGGGTGAAAGTTTTAAGAGATGCAGGCACGAACATTGTTTTGGTGAAAAGGAGCTTAGCAGATGAATTCAATGTAACGGGAACATACGCAACTATCATTTTGGTAGATAGTATGGTGAGAAAAGTTCCCGAAGCTCGGATAAAAGTTGCTAGTCCATGTTACACAGGCTGGTTGACAACAAAATGCTTGGAGAAGCCTATGTACGACCTGATATTAGGTAATGTGCCAGCAATGAGGAAGGTAGATGAGCCTGATAAGAACTGGGAGAACAAGTACGTGAAAGAGGAACATAATGCACCCTTTGATAGAGTAGTGGAACAAAAGGGAGTGGTAAAAGGAATCAAGCCACAAAGGATTACGAGATGTGCAGCCGCAAGTAGCTGAAGTGGCATTGGCAGTAATGGCGAGAGTGGCAGTGAAGCGAAAAGCAGAGGCCACGAGTGTGAAGGTGGCAACCATGACGAACATAGATATAAACCCTATGGGCACACTGCACTTGCACAGACGGCGCCACGAACGCGGCGGCGTTCAGCGCCAACGCGGCCATTTCCGCGTCCCTGGGGGTGATAGCGTTCCGTGCGAGACCGCACGCGCGGCTGCTTGTGCAAGTGTGGTATCGTCTGCGTGCGTTCGTCTGCAACTGCAGGCTGGTTTTCAGACCGTGGAAGGTTTGGATAAATTTTTCAGGGGGAGCATACATTCATAAAGGCAAGCTTCCGTACGAGGCAGGTCATGTACATAATGTTAAAGACTTGTCTCTGCGGACAGAAGCGTGTGAGTCTGGTGACAGTTTGGCGTGTGTCCCAAACGGGCATCAACGCTCCGTCAAAGAACATCAAGTTCACAGTAAGGAAGCATTTTTTATTCAATGGTTTCGTTTTATTTCATTCTGTTTTTCAGTTTTGAAGCGCTCTCGAAACACATGCGTCATTGACGCGACCTGCGACTGCAAAAGCAGGCATTGCCGGCAGGTGCAAGCATGCTGCGGCAGTAGCCTTGTACCTGCAACGATTCGAAAGCGAATCAAAAACAATTAATGCGAAACAAAAAATTTTTGTTTTAAACAATTAAAACAAAAAATACTGTCGAGATTTAGAAAACTGATTTTAGCACGATGATTTTGTTATTTAAAGCTCACAAAAGTAACACACGAGCATGACAAGCGGGAAACAGGTACACCAGTTCTAAACATATAAACTGTGAATAAAGTACACCAAGAACGAAAGGAATAGTCATCGCT